>CATIWR010032450.1:0-45018 GCA_949677035.1 Omphalea diandra | reverse complement strand
GCTCCATTCTTTAAATTAATTTATGGTTTATTAAATTTGTATTGTTGATCAATCTATTTACTTTTATGCAATCCTTTTTATTCTTTATCCATGATTATTTTATGTTCTTCTATGTTAACTATTCAGCTGGTTTTATTCATTTGACTTGATGTTATTGTGTTGTTTTATGTTAATGCAACCTTTTTATTCTTTATCCATGATTATTTTATGTTCTTCTATGTTAACTATTCAGCTGATTTTATTCATTCGACTTGATGTTATTGTGTTGTTTTAAGTTAATGCAACCATTTTATAGCTGCTTTGCAACTAATGTGAGGGCGGTTGTAGCTGATTTTATTTAAGTATTAGTTAGCTACTTGTTAGTTAGTTAAAATTAGTTAGTTAAGCAAGTTGTTAATTATTCACGGTAGTTGTCTTTCTTCTTTTGTTTACTTCTTCTGTATAAAAGCAAACTTTTTTTGTCTCGTGAGTTTTGTTATAGTAAATCCCATATAGTATTAGAGCCCTCTTTTCTCTCCTTTTTTTTTTTAATACATTTTCTTAGTAACAAAAAACCTTTTACTCATTAGTTTTCTTGTTGAAATCTTGCGAATTTCACTAAATCTTTGTTCTTTTCCTTTCCTTGAGTACGTTTTCATTGATTTGCTTCTGATATTCATAATTTTCCTTGAGTTTTCCTCTCTATTATGGTGTATATTACTTGCTCTAAAAACCAAATCTTAAGACCCTACTAGTCTATATTTCCTTCACCCAAACGAAAATCCATCACTTGTCCTTATTACTCATGTTCTATTTGGACCTAACTATCACTCATGGGCATGAGTTATGAAAATGGTGCTTCAATCAAAGAACAAGTTAAAGTTGTTAACGGTAATATTAGGTTCAACTTCTAATGATGAAGATTTTCAAGCTTGGGAGAGGTGTAGTGGTTTCACCTTCTATCAAGAAGAGTGTTATATGGTTAGATGTTGTCATTAAAGTGTGGAATAATCTTAAGGATAGATGCATTTCGTATTGCAAAATTACAAGAAGAAATTTACTTGTTTCAGTGGAAACACTTTTTGTTACTGAGTTCTTTACTTAACTCAAGGTATTATGGGATGAATTGATTAATTTAAGGCCTATTCTAGTTTGCTCCTATGATCCTAAATGTGTTTGTGGGGCTTTGTTTACTGTGAAGAATTATCAGTAAACTAATTATGTGATAAGGTTGTAAAGAAGTTGGAATGAGAACTTTAATATTGTCATATCCCAGATCATGTTGATTGATCCTTTGCCCTTAATTAATAAGGTTTTTGTCCTAGTTTTGTAGTATGAAACACAACTAGGAACTCCTAATTCAACAGGAGTTATTGAACCATCTGTTTTCTGTAGAAGGACTACTAATGATGAGACATATGTCAATTATGCTAAAAACTCTTTAGAGCAAAGGCCATACAATGGTGGACAAAATAACAATCAATTCTCTAGTAAGGGTATTGGTAGAATAAATAATAATGGCTCTAAATGTACCTTTCTGATTATGTGGGGCATACTATAGATATTTGCTACAAGAAGCATGGGTACCCTCCTAGGTACAAACCAAGGAACAAGTTTTTAAGTCTTGCTACTCATCAACTGGGAGTAGCAAATGAGTTGGTTAGTGTTGATAATTTAAATGTTGATGTCTTGCTACTCATCAACTGGGAGTAGCAAATGAGTTGGTTAGTGTTGATAATTTAAATGTTGATAGCAAATTTGCTTATAATGGTGCTTATAATAGTGTTGTTGCACTTGAGGTCACTATTGTTTAACCTATTACTATTGAATAATATTTGAAGCTAGTTACTCTATTGCAATAACTTTCAGCCAAAAATGGTCAACCTGCTTCATAACTCAACATTATTTTGAGCAATTTTGTGCCTTAGCCTGAAACCTTAGGTACTTATTATTATTTTAATCTTCAGTTAAGAAACACGCCTCCTTTCATTAGATTCTTGGCATTAGGACCACTTAGCATATTACTTGTAGCATTGCGTTGTTTAAGGCTTATCATGTTGTTCATGGCATCTTTGTTACTTTGCCTAATGGTTCGAAAGTACTAGTCACTCATGTAGTAGTCATTGAACTTTCCTGTTACTTTATTCTTCATGATGTCTTATTGGTTCTTAATTTCTCCTTCAACTTGATTTATGCTAGTAAATTTACTTCGCATACTTATTTGTCCTTGATTCTCTACCATGATATTTGTATAATCTAGGATTTTTATAATTGGAAGTTGATTGGATCAACTAAGAAGGCAAATGGCCTATATCATCTCTTTTTGTAGAGTCATGATTCTTCTGATTTCCACTTTGCCTCAGTCAACTCTATTACAACTTCTTCTTGTAATAATGTTATAAATAGTTCCATCAATAATCATGATATTTGGCATTATCAGTTAAGCCATTTGTCCAATTCCAGACTTAAGCTTTTTCAAGCTATAAATTTTAATATTTCCATACCTTCCCATTTTGTTTGTGATGCATGCCACTTTGCTAAATAGAAAAAATTTTCTTTCCCTATAAATCTTTCTATTACTAATAAACCTTTTTAAGTTCATTCATGTTGACATTTAGGGTCCAACTTTTATTTCTTCTTTATATGGTTACAAATCTTTTCTCATCATTATTGATGATTTTAATAGATTTACCTGGATTCATTTGATGAAATCCAAATCTGAAGCAAGAATTTGCTTAAGAATTCATTTTCTTTTGTTGAAACTCAATTTCATACTTGAATTAAATGCCTTAGAAGTAATAATGGTTTAAAGTTTAGCATGCCTAAGTTTTATGCCTAATTAGGCACTATTCATCAAAGTACATGCATTTACAATCCTCAATAGAATAATGTTGTTGAGAGAAAACATTAGCATATTTTAAATGTGGCTTGAGCTTTTAAGTTTCAAGCTTCCTTTCCTTTGCTTTTTTTGGTTGATTATGAATCTCATGCAATTTATGTTATTAATAGAACCCTACTCCCTTGTCATCCAACAAAACTCCTTTGAGCTTTTATTTTGTCATCAACCTATTTTTAATGGCCTTAAGGTTTTTAGGTGTTTTTGTTATTCTTCCACAATCCCATAATTTAGGTCTAAGTTTGATCCAAGGACATAAAAATGCATTTTCCTAGGTCTTCCTTCACATACTAAAGTTTATAGATTATATAACCTCCACACCAAAAGGACCTTCATTTCTAGAGATGTCATCTTTTATGAAACTTTATTTCCTTACAAGAACACTTATGACCCTCCTTTAGATTCTTTTATGCTTTCAATTTCTTTAGAATCTCCTTCTACTTCTTTTTGTTGACTTTCCTTCTCTTTTTATTGCTCCACCAATTTTCAACTATCCTTCTATTCCTCAGTCTTCTCTGCGACCACTTTGACACTCTATTAGAGTCATTAAACCACCTGCTTACTTGTAGGACTATACTTATCCACCTTTCCTCATACAATTGATAAAGTGTTCTTTTATGCTTATTTGTTTCCTTAGCATCATATTTTGTCTACTGTTGTTAATCAAATTACAGAATCTCATACTTATAATGAAGTTATTAAACATCCACGTTGGCACGAAGTTATGCATAAAGAGATTAAAGCCTTGCAAGCTAATAATACTTGGAAGCTTACCACTTGGCCACCTGATAAGCATCCAATTGGATGTGAATGGCTATATAAGGTGAAGAATAAAGCTGATGACACTATGGAAAGTTGCAAGGCAAGGTTAGTTATAAAACGATATACCCAACAACATGGATTGGATTATTGGATTTTGTAGAACAAGCACAACGAAAAAAATAAAAATTTTCTACATAGGAAACCCTATAAAGGATCCCTGTGAATTTATTAAGTATAAAAGAAGGATGCAAAAACCTACATATTAGAATAACAAAGGCAAAATTTGTTGGAAAGCAGGGAGAGGGTTTACACACATAACACCCTACCTCAAGTTTAAAGTCAGATATAGACATCACTAGGATGATCGCCTTCTATAGGTATCCACATGAATAGGGTAGCTCTAAACGTCTAGTGTGCTAATACAATTTGAATAATAAAGGTAGATTTGTTGGAAGGTAGAAAGAGGGTTTATACTGGTAATACCCTATCTCAAGCTTAAAGTCAAATCTAAACATCACCAAAAGATGATCACCCTTTATTGGTATCCTCATGAACATGTTATCTCTAAACATCTAGTTTTTTTGCATTAGGGTTTTTCTCTCTCGAAAATGTTTTCTAAAAAAGCAATGTGAACTTTTTCTCACACTTTTAGAAAGCCCTAAACATGCACATTTATCTTAACTATTAAAATATTTATGTCAACTATGTATCTTAAAGATACAAATAAAATAATATTCTATTTCATTTTAACATTTAAAACGCAATAGATATTTAAATAATTTAGATAATATTTTTAATTATCTTAATTATAAATAGAGAAAGTAGTAAGACCCAATTTCATTTTGAGTATATTCTATGTGTACGACCCTATAGGTTCACATAATGTTGTTAGTGGCCAAAAAACTACTTTGGGTCACAAGTCATAAATGGTCTTTTGCAAGATATTATGACTATCCAAATTATGTGAAGGTCAATAATCCAACCCAACCTATTTTACAAATATTATGATAATCTTTTTGTCACATTATATCTCAATTGAACATAAGGCATAAATCATGTCATCATTATATAGTTCAATTATTTTTTGATCTCTAAGTATACTGATGTAAAATGATATTGATAACCTTTATCAATTCATTTTTGAATAGTCATGCAATCTCTTCAACCTAACTTATCGAGAGACCCAGAGATATATTTCTCATAAATTTATGAGAGACAAATTCATTTTCAATCATTCATATTCCTCTATATAATTTACTTCATGTTCAATATTAGTATGTATAATAATCCTATCAAAGATAATGTTGGACTATATCAAAACATGAAATTTAACGTATTGAAATCCATGGTGATTTTCAAGTCAGAGGATTAAGTTAATACTGTTACATGAAAATCATTTATAAGTGTTCACATAGCAGGCCAATCCAATATGATATTTCTTAAATATTTATATATGTGTTTAACCTAACATCTCTTATTTATGACTAATGAAACATAGTCATCAATCAAAACACATACTAATCTTCATTTATTATCATCCTAACAATAATAACCAACTAGAGACAATTTAAAATAAAATTCTTTACACCTAAAAATTTTAGTATCAAGTCATATACTTGATGACATTATGTTGAGTTAACTATTCATGAAATTTATCATTTAGCAGTAAACCAAAGAGATATTTAATAAAAATACAACCATGACATTATTAAGAAAATGTTTATTACAAGAATTAGTCTATGGCACATAACTAACATGGATTACTTAGATACATTTTCCCCTATGGTCAGGATGGTTGCTATTAGAACTTTATTGGCTATTGTTTAGTTAAAGGTTGGCAGTTACACCAACTAGACATAAATAATGCCTTTTTACATGGTGATTTGGTTGAGGAGGCATACATGAATTTGCCCTTTGGTTTTGCAACTTAGTAGCCCAATCAGGTATGTAAACTTACTAAGTCCTAGGTATGGACTTAAGCAAGCTAGTAGGAAATGGCAAGCCAAGCCTACCTCTGCTTTGATTGCCAAAGGTTTTAGTCAAGGTACTTTAGATAATTCCTTATTCACTAAATCCTCTGATCGTTCTTTCATTGCATTACTTATCTATGTTGATGATGTTATGCTTGCTAGTGACAATCTTGCACTTATCTCTAACATCAAAAGCCATCTTCATCATCAATTTCAGATCAAAGATCTTGGAGAGCTTAAATATTTTATTAGCTTAGAGGTTGCAAGATCTAAGGAGGGCATTAATTTGTGTCAAAAGAAATATGCTTTGGATTTATTGACTAAAACAAGTTTTATTTCTTCTAAACCTATTACTTCTCTCATGGTTTCTCTATCCAAACTTTGTAAGACAGATAGTGCCCCTATGAAGATGTGTCTGCTTACAGGAGACTCATTGGCAAAATGATTTATCTTTGTCACACTAGCCCTAATCTCTCATTTATAGTGCAACACCTTTCTCAGTTCTTATATTGTCCCACTATCAACCATATGCAAGTTGCTCATATGTTGAGTACTTGAAGCAAACACTAGGTCAAGGTCTTGTTTTCCTCTACTAGTTCTCTCACTCTTAAGGGCTTTGATAATTCTGATTGGGCTACTTGCCCTGATACAAGAAGATCTATTACTAGATACTACATTTTCCTTTGCAATTCCTTCATTTCTTAGAAGCCTAAGAAGCAACAAACCATTTCTCACTCTTCATCTGAAGCTGAGTATAGAGCCATGGCTATTACTTATTGAATGGTTACTCTATTTACTTTATGACTTCCAAAACCTACATTCTTTTCCAGTTGTGCTTTATTGTGATAACCAATTTGCTCTCCATATTGCTCACAATCTAATCTTCCACGAGAGAACCAAACACATCGAAATTGACTGTCATATTGGGAGAAAAAAAGTAGTTGCTAGAGTTATCCATTTGCTGCTTGTCACCACCACCAATCAATTTGTTGATTGCTTTACTAAACCTCTACTAGCTCCACTTTTTTCTTCAGCAATTTTTAAGCTTTGCATACACAATGTATATGCTACAACTTGAAGGGGCTAATGCAACTATTTTGCAGTTGCTTTGCTGCTACTATGAGGGGTGGTTACAGCTAATTTTATTTAAGTATTAGTTAGCTACTTGTTAGGTAGTTAAGCTAATTACTTAGTTAATTAACCAAGTTATTAATTAGTTACAGTAGTTAACTTTCTTCTTTCGTATAAAAGCAAACTTCATTAACAAAAAATAACAATTCAGCTATTCTCATCATTTTTGTCTCGTGAGTTTTGTTACAATATATGTTAAAGGGATCTTCAATCGGTAGTTACTATAGCTACTAGCATTCTTTTGCTTTGTTTACCATTTCATTTATGCAAAAAAAGCTCTTAAATTGGTAGCTCCTACAAGTTTTTTGCTCATCTCTTGTTATTTACAATCATTGCCTCTTCTCGGCAATTGATTTTTGATGGATTTTTAATCGTTAGTCACTATCATTTTAGGGCATGTCTTGCTTTGGCCACTGCGTTCTTTTATGGTTTGGGCTTCTATGCTATTATTCACTTTAAACTGGTACTTGATTTGGTTTTGTGATTGTGCTATTATTTAAAGTGCTGATAAAAATGTTAGACTATGTGTGCTGTCATCCCTTCCATCAAATACGCCTCTTAAATATTGTTCTCTCTTACAATATATTATATTTTAATTATTTAAAATATTTACATTTTTTAAATTTAAAAATATTTTTTATTTTTAATTCTATATAAATTTAATTCAACTATCTGATTTCATTATGTATAATCATTTACTTAAAAAAATAAATTATAATTAATTTATTAAGCAATTGACATGAAAATAAAATAATTTAATCAAGTTATGTTTACGTATAATCTACATGATTAAAAATATTCTTTTAAAAAATTATTTTTTAATAAATTAAGAGAAAATATTATATAAATAAAAAAATTTAAATGAATATTTTAAATATTTTTTCAAATGAATAATAAATAATTTTATCTAACTCGCAAATTGATTAGAATGACACAATTTAAATTATTAAAAATATTTAAATTTTATTTATAAATTAAAAAATATTTTTATTTTCAATTCCATATGAAGTTAACAATATTTTTAGGGAGGGTTCTTGCACTTAGAGCTCGGAGAATGCTAGAGATGTTCTTGCTCCTTAGTTTTCTCTAATACTTCATTCAAAAAAATTCAACTAATCCTTTTCATTTTGTATAATTATTTATTTAAAAATAAATTATATTTAATTTATTAAGCATTTAAAGAAAAATAAAAATTTTAATCAAATTATATTTACATAAAATATATCTGATTAAAAAATAATTTCAAAAATAATTTTTAATAAATTATGAGAAAATATTGTATAAATAAAAAAAATTCAAATAGATATTTTTAAAAAGTAAATAATGAATGATTTGTCCTAATTTGAAATATTATTTTTATGTATAAACCTGAAATTTGGCTTGAAATTAAAAAAAAAAAAAAAATTCACTTGTCACTTGTTTGGAAAAGGCAAAAACCTGAAAGAAAGAAAAATATGAGGACACCTTTGAGCCCACTAACACTTACGCCCAAAATGGGGAGGAAAGTGGATTTTTTTTTCTTTTTTTTTTTTCAAAAGGAAAGTGAAGTTTAAACGGTTGTTTTTTTTCCCATAATATTCATTTGCATATAAAAGATAATAAGGACATTTGTTTAGCTTTGCTATTAAAAAGTAACAAATTATTATCAAGCAAAATCTTAATTAATTCTCTTAAAAACAAGCAAAATCTTAAATTTAAAATGAATATTGAGGTCTTCTTAACACTAATTTTTAATTTAAAAAAATTAATATGTTTTATTAATTTCAGTTTCAAAATTAGTATCAAATAATTGTTTGTCATTTGTCAAATAATTAGATATAATACTAACATGTGTCATTATTTTATTTTATGTTACATTATGTTATAAAAACTATAATATCAAAAAATATTCACAAATAGGATATTAGAAAATTCAATTGTCATGATAAAAAAAAAACTTTCTAAATTAGAAATTAAAAAATCTAAAAAGTGAAAATTCTTAATAGAAAATCAATACTATATAAAAAAATATTCTGAATAGGAAATAGTAAAAATTCTAAATAGTTTTTAAACAATGATTAGAATAAAAGCTAAAAATTCTAAATAACTTTTAAACAATAATTAGAATAAAAGCTAAAAATTCTAAACATGAAACTAAAATATTCTGAACAAGAAATTAGAAAAATATAAAAAATAAAAATTGTAAATTACTTCTAAATAGGAAATTAGAAAAATCTAAAAATTAAAAATTCTAAATAGAAAATTAATATTTATAAAATTCTAAATAGAAAATTAATATTTAAATTAATTTTATTAGTTATTTAAAATACTAAGTATATAAAAATAGACGACAGTGTAATAAATTAACAAGAGTTACTTATTCAAGTTTACTAAATTTTCTCTTAAAATATTGTCACACAAAATTGAAGTTATAAATCAATAAATTATCTTTCATGACAATTATTTCATATATATATATATATATATAATTATCCATTAATTTTATTTTCAATTATGAAATATTTAATATTATTTATTTGATTAATTTTAAAATTACTTCAGTTGAATTTAATAAATTTTTTATTAAAATTGTATCACATTATATTAAAAATATAAATTAATAGATAATTCTTAATAATAACGTACTCTTTTACGTAATTATAAATTTTGATACATTTATTTTATTATTTATTTACTTGATAATAACTTTCATAAAATAATAATTAAAATTTAAATATTATTCATATTAATTTTTAATTAATTAATATTAAATTTATTTAAAAATTATTATTATAATGCACAACGTGTTACTGACTAGCAATTACATTAATTTCAGACAATAACAATATTTAAGCTATTTATTTTGAATTCAAATATAGTCATTATAATAAAGTTTATTATAAGCCTCAACCAATGCAACTAACCATAATTTAGAAACAGCTTTTCTTGAATCATGGTTTCCAGAAAACTGTATGCTGCAAAAGCGGCTCATCTCCTCCCATAGGCTTAATTATCAAAAACAATTTTTCAAATCTATTTTATACTTTATTTTAACAAAAAAAAACTCAATCTTTAATTTTTATTTTAAATTTATCCTCAAACAAATATTTAATTACTAAAAAATAAATAAAAGATCATTTTGATCCATGAGCTTTTTTAAAAGTTTGATTAAATCGAAAAAAGAGAAAATAACTAAAATTTATATAAAATCTTATTTAATTTAGTTTGGTTCGCTTTTAATATATAAAAAATCTAACCAAATTAAATTGAATATATCTATTCTAAATAATTGAAATATAATTTATTTAGATAAATAATTTACTATAAAATTTTATTATAAATATCATTAGTTTATAATTCCAAATGAAAACTTACACAGTTATAATTTTTTAAAATTAATACAATAATAAATCATTATTATCTTTTTTATTTATAAATTAAATAACTCAAATTTATTTCTTATAAATAATTAAATTATCTTTTTATATTAGTAAAAAAAAAATTTACTAAAAATATGTAATAGTTAAATGTTAAAAATTTAAAATAAAAAATATATCAAAACTTATTTAAAATTTTCTTTTATATAAACGATATCTTTTTCACTTTGCATAGTATCAATATTTTTATAATAATATAAAATTTAATTTTTTTTACAATATTTCTTTAGCATAAAAATATTCCATTTTTATTTTAAAAGTATATTATATAATATAAAATTCAATCTACTCTAATTTTTAGGACATATTAATTTATCATTTTAAATAAATATTTATTTTATTATAAATTTTAATCAATATAGATTTAACCAATTATTTATTCTTGAAATTTAAATATAATAAATTAATTTTATATTTATATGAAAAAGCATTTTGTCTGATTTGTCTACTAAATAAAAATTAAATATTTAATCATTATACACATGTCCTACTTTTATCTTTTATTTATATGTCTTAACTTTTATTTGTTATTTTTATTATTTATATGATATGCACTTATTTATTTTGTTCTCTTTCAATTTTAACTTTGATTTGTTATTATTTAAGATATTTTAAGCAATTTATTTACTTTAAAAAATAATTATTCTCTTTCATGTATATCCATACATCTTAAACTTTTATAAATAAATAGGCAATACTTAATCAATAATTTTAATTTTAAAATATATTATGTATACTCAACTTTAAAAAAATTTTAAATCTGTCACTAATTATACATTATACTTGTAAGATTAATTTTTTTTTTTTTGACTTCTTATATATTTGAATAAATTAACATTTAACAATTTTATATTTTGATAAATCTATTTTTCTCTCAAGAAATGATTTATTAATATAATATTTTTATTATTTAGAATAAATAAGTTTTTAGTCATTTAATATGTATATAACAAATGATAATTATTTATCGTTCTAAATTTTGAATTATGAATTAATGATATTTTAATAATAAATTATTTATTTAAATAAATTATATTTCAATTATATAAAAAAAATATATAATTTGATTTAGTTAGATTTTTCTATATTAAAAGTGAATGAAATCAAATTCATTTAATTTTTAGTTATTTTTCTTTTTTAGATCTAATTGAACTTTTTTAAAAAGTTGAAGGATTAAAATGATCTTTTATCTATTTTTTAATTTTAAGATATTAATTTGAGGATAGATTTGAAAAGAAATGGAAATTTGAGTTTTTTTTTTTTTGTTAAAAAAATAAAATATAGGAGATGTTTCAAAAACACACTAAACCCATATTCTGTTGCCAATGCCTTTATTCTATGTGCTTGTGAAATTATCACTTTGTTCTAGAAATAAATGAAGGATTTCATTAAAAAAGAAAGTTCTGGAAATTAAAGGGATAAGATCTTCCAATATAATATTATCAAATTAAAAATTAAACACTAATAGTCTATATGTTAGATTATGAAACTGAGTCAACTCATAAGAAAAAACAATTCTCCTGTTGGCAGTTAAGGTAAACATGAATAACTTCTCATAGAGAAAGTTACATAATAATCTTAATAATCATAATAAGTATACAATTAAATATGATTTTTTTAATTGTGCAGAAAGTTAAAATTTTGTTAATTAATTCTCTTAAAATCAAGCGAAATCTTAAATTCAAAGTGAATAATTAAGGTCTTATTAAGTAACTAACACGTTCTATTATGTGAGACTTGTAGTATGTTGTTTATGGACTTTTTATGAGTTCGATTTGATAATCTTCAATATAAAATATACTTTAGAAAAAATTGTTAGTATTCAAATAATAAACATCATACAAATAATCATAACCTTTAAGTGAAAAGAATGAATAAATATCCACCAAAAATTCACCATAATAGGGGAACAAGCATTCTTAATGTTTGCAACCATAATATAGGTGAAAGAAATAATATCATATTCAAAAAAAAAAAATCTAATAATTATCAAATAAATCTAAATTCTTAGG
The DNA here is from genome assembly GCA_949677035.1 of Omphalea diandra. NCBI lineage: Eukaryota > Viridiplantae > Streptophyta > Magnoliopsida > Malpighiales > Euphorbiaceae > Omphalea > Omphalea diandra. Next base: position 32,852 of record CATIWR010032450.1, on the reverse strand, counting down.
CAACTATCACTTTAGTGCAAGATTAAACTGATTTCTTCTCCTTGCAATGCATCTACAGCTTTACACACCTACCTTATCTTGGTTCCTTAATTACATGTCACATGTAGTCACAAGTGCTCTATACCTTCCTAAATCATAATCAAGTGCTAACCCATAAAAATCTTGATCAAAATGTCCTGTATCATGAGATCACATGCACGCAAAATGCTAATCAATTATTGCCTCATTCATATGTTAACTATAACGTTTAATAGAAATTAAAATTCAAATTTTTATATGTCGGTATAATTTTGATTTAAATTTTAAAAATTATTAAAATAACTAGAATTCCAAATGTAACATTAGTCTAATCCGTATCTTAATTAAAATTAATAGTAATGTAATAAGCCAGAATCATAAAATACACAACTAAATGATATGCAAATCAAATTTCAATATAAATTTTATCAAATATTGCATCATAAATATATGAATTAGGCTAACATTGCACTCAATTTCACTATTGTAATATTTTTAATGTTTGAGCCAAAATCAAATTAACACATAAAGATTTAGATTTAAATTATCACTAGTCATGAGCCCCCGTCTTGCGTGGTATGTTCATCCTAATAAAATTTAAATAAATGCAATATTTATTTTTATCAAATAATTAACTACTTAGTTAAATGATTAAAAATTAATATATAAATAATAGTTAAGATTTAATTTCTTATAAAAAGTTATTGTTAAATAAATAAAATAAATTTCTCAAATTTATAATTATGTATGAAGTTAATTGTAATAAAAAAATTATCTATTAATTTATATTTCAATCTTACGTGACTCTATTTCAAGAAAAAATTTATTAAATTTGAACAAAGTTATTCTTGATAATCGATCAAACAAATATTATTAAAATATTTCATAATAAAAAATAAATTAACATATAATTAAAAATTATATATATATAAGATAATTATGAAAAAATTATCGATTGATTCATATGTTCAATTTTATATGACACATTTTTAAGAGAAATTTAAATAAACTTAAATACAATAATTTCTAACAATCTATTACATTGTCATTTGCCCTTGTGTAAAATTTTAAACAATCAATGAAATTAATTTAAATTTTTTCTTCTTATTTAGAATTTTTACTTTTTAAAATTTTCTAATTTTATTTTTAAAAATAGTTTAGAATTTTTAGTTTTTAAGATTTTTTAATTTTTCCATTCATAATATGTTGATTTTTCTATTTAAAATTTTTATTTTTAGGTTTTTTAATTTCATATTTAGAAGTAATTTTAAATTTTTACTTGTTTAATTTTTTTATTCAGAATATTTTTACATGATCTTAATTTTTTATTTAAAATTTTTACATTTTATAATTTAAAATTTTTTTATAGCATTTGAATTTTTTTAATTTTTATTTAAAAATATTTTATTGATATGATAGTTTTCTAGTAAGATAATGATATTTAGCTGTATTATAGATATTTGTTTGATAAATGATACAACTAAAATTAATCATATATATTGCTGGATTAGACCTAATCATAAAGGTTCTAGATTACCTTGTCATTGGGATCATCAAAGTATAATCACTTTTGTTCCAACTTTCTACAATCATTGATTAGTGTTGGTAAAATTGAAATGCCACTTTTGAACTGTTACATGTGCAAGTCATTAACTCATGACAAGACGTCCTTGCTTTATATGTATATAAAACCTAACGTATATAGTTTCATGTTACAAGAAATAAGCAAGAACGCTAAAAAAAAAGATAGTTTTACGAAGCCATAATCATGCCATCTATTGAAGCTCTAGCAATGGCAGGTGTGGACTACACCCAGTGTGGCATCAACCTGGAGGAGAGGGAACAAAGAGATATGGAGAAAACGCCACTGTATCTTCTAACCGAGCAAAATCAAGGCGAAGAAGAAGGGAAGAGGAATGAGGACATCAAGAAGATGGTGGTAGAGAAATCGGAGGTGAGGACAATAAAGTTGGAAGCTTGGGCTAGAGCTATGGCCAAAGGGACAAAGATGTAACATTTGCAGTGGAAATTTTCCTCGTGATTTCTAAGTTTTGTGTTATGTGTCAACAGAAATGTCGACAAAGAAATGAATATTATGGCTAGGATATGAATAAAAACAGGCTGTTTTCTTTTTAAGTGGGAAAACTATGTTGGATATATTGAATATATATGCATTTCTCTATACATGCATGCATGTAATTATATATGTTAGCCTGCAGGATTCCGAAGATATGTAGGGCAGAAAGGCTGTCTCATATTGAAGAAATTAGAGTAACATTTTGCTAAATGAAATACCACCATTGTCTATATCTTTCAACAGACGGTAATTCCTTTTTCTCACTATATATATATATATATATATACACACGGATTTTAGGAGGAAGATGGTGCTACAAACAATCTTGAATCATGCGCATACTGTTGAAGATAAAACTTGTTTCCCTTGGAGTCTGCATGAGAGTGAATTTACGGAAGTTAAAAGATATAATAAAAATGAGTGTCAATAATTAATTTTATTTGAAAGTATAATTTTACTAAAAGGAAAGTTAATGGAAGTTAATAATTAGTAAATACTCTATGACAATATTTTATATATTAGATATAATTATCAATTTAATATTTTTTTAATTAACTATTCTTTCACATTTTAAAACTTCCAAACAAAGTTAATATTATTACTTCTTTTAATTTAATATTTTTCTTTTTATGCAAAGAAAATATTTGTTTGGGTTAATGGGCACTTAAATGAGTCCATTAATTAAATTTTCAAAACTTGTCTACATTATACGGTATGGAAGAGAACTCTTAAAAGAAATACACCGGTGGCAATGTTGTACATATCCACCATGCTAACACCAAGAAACACTTGCATTATACAAAATGAGACTACCACAAAAAGGGAACTTCAAGTGAAAAGATAAAATTCCGAAAGAGAAGCAACCGGTTATCATGTGTAATATGAAGCATTTTCTTTTTTCTGGTACATAATTGCTACACGCATTAAGGCTAAACCCAAGAAAAGAAATTGTGCTGCAAATGCAAGGAGAAAATCTGTCACCTCATCTTCCGCCAGATAGCTCGATAGCATCCTGGTTATGCAATGAATCCCCACCCCAGTCAAACCTTCTCTGCAGTCTTTCACACTCTTGCCTGCGTGTCACCTCAATATGCTGCCACTCTTCCCATCTCTCAGCCAGCCCCTCTCCTTCCAGCATCCGTACCACCTCTGACATTGCTGGGCGGTCCACCGGTGATGCTTGGGTACAGAGCAATGCAACTTGGATCATCATCTCTACCTCGTCGATGTTGTAACTTCTGTTAAGGTTGCGATCTACAATAGCATCCAGTCTTTTTTCCCCCTCCAACTTCTTGACCTGCATAAGATAATAGAATAGAACAATCAGCAAGCAAGAATACAAAAGATCAAGAAACATGAAAATTACAATAACACCTGCCAACGACATCACACTCCAAACTAAGGTTACACTCTTATCTGGTTTTATAGGTGTCACATAAATAACTAGTATGAATATAGGTAGGAAACAGAGAAAAACACATGTAAAGAAAATAGAAGAATAATGTATTGCCATGTTCATGATTATCTCACGTGGTCAAGCAATAAGACATCATCCTCCTCCAATCGTGAAAAGTCGATTGCACGTTGACCTGTTACAAGCTCTAGAAGCATAATCCCATACCCAAAAACATCTGTCCTTTCAGATGACTTCCCAGTAGATAAATACTCAGGAGCAATGTGACCCATCGTCCCCTTGACTTGGGTTGTCACATTAGTCCTTCTCACATCCACCAACTTTGCCAGGCCAAAATCACCGACAACTGCTTCAAAATCTTTGTCCAACAGTACATTAGCTGCCTTCACATCCCGATGAATGATTTTAGGATTGCAATGTTCATGCAGATACTCCAGCCCATGTGCTGCACCTAAGGCCACTCTTTTTCTTGTTTCCCACTTTAAGACAGGCTCCTCAGGTTTACGTTCTGCACTCAAGATAAAAATAAGTCAAATACACACCAGAAAGGCCGTTATACATTTTTCTAGCCAGAAAGTTACATCCTCTATTTGGCATTGAATGTTACATGTGAGCATACATAGAGCATATACAAAACCAAAGATGTTTGATGTTCATTGGAGCAGTTCAACCAAAGGATTCTTTTATCCACTATCGAGAACAGCTATACTGGCATGCAAAAGACATGTAAACAGCTGTCATTGTATCTGTGTTTTGCTAGATACAGAGAATCCACACAGCCTTCAAAACTTAATTTACCTTAGTATCAATTGGCCAACTATTGATAATCAATATGCTTGGCATACAACACCTGTCATACAAAATGTCAATATTGGCTCCCATTTAAACATATTGTATGAATAACTAATACCTCTTAGGCGATAGGCCACACTTAAATTCGGCATAAATGGATATACTAAAAGCCGTTCTGATAGTGTAGTGCAAAACCCTATCAGCCGTAATAGATTCCTATGAACAGCTACACTTATCATCTCAACTTCACGTCGGAAAGCTGCATCTCCTGCTGGACTTTCAAAATCAATTAAACGCTTAACAGCAACTTTTGTATTATCTTGAAGCACTCCTTTATAGACTATTCCAAAACCCCCCTGTCCAAGGATATTTTTCTCATTGAAGTTGTCTGTTGCCAGCTGCAATTCCCGATATGCAAATCTTTTCAATTGACCAAAAGCAATTCTGCCATCAACTTCACCTGAGAACAATGTAAGACAGACTTTCAATCCAAGTGCATATTAATACTTTGACAACATACACATTCAGAGTCCAACAAATGTGTGGTTAAAAGCTTTAAATTGGTCCACAGCATTACCTGTGTAATCAATGGGAAGCTAATTATGATCCAGATAAAAATAATCAAGTTAGGATTTTAATCTAGAGAATAGATATATTTAAGAGCTTTAACAAATTTTGAATTCTAGAAGGGAACACAATTTTGAAAAACTAATTAATTAAATTAAATTAGTCAAAAAAAATCAAACGGGACTAAAGATATATAAAGTGTCCTTTGGCTACTTGAAATCAAATATCAGGAATGGTAAAATGGGAACAGAATAGTAATGAGTAATAGGGAATGAAAATGGTAATTTTATCACTTTTGAAAATGTTTGTATGAAATGATAGGCAATGAAATTAGTAGTATTTATTTTTTAATTTTTTATTTCATAACTCCGTTCCACCTTATATCCACCCTCCTATGTGGGAATGAAAAACAGTGATAAACCAATTTTATTGCTGAATTTTAAAATCATTCCTTAATTACCTTAATTTACCAAAAACTTGAATGACAAGGAATAATGAAATTACAATTCCACCTATTCCATTATTGCTAACCAGTGACTCCTTATAGTTGTTGATAAACTCAAACCCTTAAAGATATATTTTATGGTACTAGAATTCCATTCCAAGTCTAATCATAGGCGTCCTTATCATATACATATCACACTGATATTGATTCAATACTCATCCATCTATTGAAAAGAAAAATACTTCTTGGTAGTTATGCGTGGCACCAATTGAGTGTTGTTAGGGGCATTCATGGAAACAAGGGATCTCATAACTTAAGTATGTTTCAACTGAATGGGAACTACAATGAAGAGAGAATTTGGCCATGTATATAATTCTTGGTACTTAGTAGCTTCAAAGATTGACCATTCTCAAAATCCAGATTAGAACTACAATGAAGGTATTTATTTCCTTCAATTTCCGATGTAGAAATGAATACCATATGCAAGATACAATGGTATACCACTTCTCCATTAGCTATTACTTATTAGATGTTAACCGAAAGATGAAAACCAATTGAAGAGTTATATGTAGGTCTTTCAAATTCATTCATTCTTTATGGAGTTAACAATAAGGTGATAGAATTATTGGTAAATTGTCTTATATCATGAGAAGAGATATTGATGTTTTCCTATTGGATTTTTTTGTTTGTTTTAATTTATGCAACTCTGTGTTTAGATTCAAGTAAAAAGAAAAAGAATTTAAAGATAAGTTTCAATTTCTTTGAATAAGTTGGCTTGTTTTGCAAATAACTAGCCTTTTTGATGATAAAGTAAAATCTCGTCTCTTAACTCAATGTATTCTTTATGGAACTTAAGAAATTTACTCTTTGTAGTGTCAAAGAACAATTCTTCATGGGAATACCTTTTTATTGATGGAAATAGTAAATAAACAAAACTTGCCTTTGCCATATTTTCACTTTGATTACATAAATTGCTTCACATGATTCATTTTTCAATGTCCAATAGCAGCTTATGACATGTACTAAGTCGTACCTATGCTTTATTTCTTAGTAATCTTTCTCATTCTATGGTCTGTATAAACTTTATTAGCATTTGAATTCTGATTTCCGAAGTTCTCCTTTTCTTTTCATCTGCATATATATTACTTCGTATGCTTTTTTCTTTTGTCTTAATTCATATTGCTGCACCTACACACACACAGATCAAATTGCAGATATTAAAAAATATATATATATATGAGGTAATGCTTTGGCTCCTCCTTTTCAACTCTTTATTACATTTTTTAAGTGCTCATTTACCTTATTTTCATAAATGAATATTTAAAAATTGATTAGAATTTATTTTTCGATGAACACATTTTTTGTTCTTTTTTTCTTTTTTTTTTTTTTTCATCAAAATAGTGAGTAATATTAGATTTCTTAAAACTTGTCCCTCTTTTCTACTTGTAATTATTGTTTATATATATATATATTCAACCATTATTATTTTTTGAGGTACAAGTGTAGAAAGTGTGAATACAATTTTTCCCCCCTTTTTTGTCTTTTCCAAGACAAATGATCTGTTATAACTTCGATATTTTTTTTATCCTTATTGTTACTATATATATATATATATATTCCATTCTATATATTATTTTTATTTTCAATTGAATTTTGAGATTTAAGTGTCCAAAAGTATTCGTCAAATGATTAGATGTGACAACATTGAAAGAAAAAGTTTAATATCAAATATAGTTATACATTAATGTTTTGTAATATATGGATTTTGTTTCATGACATCACTTTTTTAAAGAAATTCTTTTATCTCTAATCATGGACTTCTCTAAAACTTTAATATAATAAAAGTATATATAAAGCCACATAAAGCACATCCCTAATGACTATTTATATTATAACTTCAAAACAGAGAACTAGTCTTTCAATTATGTTGAGAATTTCTATTCTACATCATTCTAGAATTTCAATTTTATAGAATTTTTTAGCCAAATTGATTAAAATTCTTCTTCCCAAATTATAGTTTTTACGTAAACCTAAATAACAACTATGCATTGCATAATTTTTTTTAAAAAAAATAAATAAATAAAACAAGCTAATCGGAGTTATCCGTATACAAAAGTAGTAAAACTACTAACTCTTAATCAATCTCAATAGATAATCTTGCTGCATATAATACAATATGCAGTGTGCATTGAAGAAGAATAAATTTATATCAAAGTCATAAGCATGTAATCAGTTGATGTAGATAACTCAAATCTGTAAAATTTTGTTCATTTATACATTCAGTTATAAGGCTATACTTCTAATTATGTGATGTATTTGTACTGTATATATCAATACAATAACTCTTCCTAACATAGAAAAAGATTATTCCATATTCTGTTTCAAAAGCGACTCTGCAAAGATCAGTTCAAGAGAGAATTACTTGATTGGAAGATTTAGGGATAGGATGGCTAGCACTTTTGGAAATTTTTGGCAATAAAATCTGCAATTTTGTTATATTGGTGTTCTATCAAGTTTATAATGATTGAGACAGTTGTATTTTGGTTTAACAGGAAGCACCCATGGAGTTGTAAGCAAGTTAGCAGTACTTTCCTATTGAAATTTGCAATGTTTATCTTCGTTTTTAACTTTTTTTTTTTTTTCTTATTTGCAATAGTTTTTTGATTAGCTAAAACTTATCCAATTTGGTTAGTATAATATTAAATTATATGATTGTTTTGTGTCAAATTGAATAACTGAATGTTACTACATTTGATTTTGATTTGCTTAAATTGTTATAATCAATAGCTTTTGCATTTCTTTTTTATTATGGAAATAACAAATAACAACTAATTTTTCATTTCTTTGTTGTGAAAGGACTATTACTATTGTTGGTACTAGGGGAATTTTAGTTACAGCAATTCTCACTGTTAAAGAGTTTTATTAGATAAACCTCAAATGATCTTAATGACTCGGTTCTATTTTCTATATGGCTTTTTTATTCTTTCAACATTTTTGTTTCCCACTCTTGCACTTCACTATATACATAATCTATTTTACATTAATATTGAAACATCTCTCTTTAAAAAGGATATCTTAGCCCTAGGCAAAAGGGATGCACCCACAGTCCTTCTACCCTAGCTACTCCCTAGAGGATTTGTTGACATGTGAATAGTGAATGTGGGATGATTCCACCAAAGTGAATCCAATTTTCATCTTGTGGGCAATATTATAGGCTAAAATAATAAAAGGTGCTTAAAATAGAAGGCTAATTACCATGAAAAAAAGAAAAAAAAAAGGAGGAGAAAAGACCTCTGAATGCTTGTTATCAATGTAGAGAAAGCTTGTGATAGTTCCAAGAGCTATTCTTTAGCGGGTCGGAATGTTAAGAAGTTTCATAGATACATAATACGCGTTGATTGTTGAAGGATGTATATCAAGAGAGAGTCACTAGTGGTCGAATGGGAAGGAGTGATGCAAACTACTTCACTATCAAAATTAGACTCCTTCAAGGATTAGCCTTGAGCCCTTCCTTTCTTTCTTTGGTCAAGGATGAGTTGACAAAGCATATCCACAAGAAGATGTGTTTGAAAATGATATGCATGAATGGACAAAACTCATGTTGGTCGTACAAGAAATTAGAATTATAGATGAACACCCTAGAGACCAAGGATTTGAAATTAAATAAAACTAAACAAAGTGCATGCCACCAATTCTAAGAAAGAAAGATGTAATCTAAGGCCAGTTTAAATGGCACAGAAGTCCCACAAAGTACCATTTAGGATTTCTTATTCAAGAGATCAGGGAAGCAAGGAGGATGTCAAACATAACTTTGAAGTAGGATGGATGAAATGGCAAAAGGTGATGATATCGTGTGGTCACACAATACCAGCCAAGTTGAAGGGGAAGTTCTACGGGACCATGACCTGAGCAACTATGATGTATGGCGACAAATATTGGGTGATAAAGAAATTTAAACAGGTTTGCATGACAGAAAAAGATATTTGATGGATATGCATGGAAATAACAAGAATGGATTTAGGAAGCACCGCCACCTCTTAGGGGTTGACATATGGGTGTTGGACACGCTGGGGACACACTAAGAACATGCTGAGACACATATGGGACACACTGGAAAACGTGTCCCTTATTTTCCTCTCTTTTACGCTGAGAACATGCCAGGGATATGTTGAGGATACGGAATTTAAATTTTTTTTAAAATTTCAAGGTCAAATTTGAAAAAAAAAAAATTTAAGTAACTCTAAAAATATTGGGTCAAAGAATAAAAATAGCGCTTGATAACAAATGCTACGGCGTAAAGGTAGAGTACTTTGAAGTGATAGAAGGTAAGAAATAGAGAGGGAGACCCAATATGACACAGAGGGAAGCAGTGAAAAAATACTTGCTAACTCTAGATCTTTGAGAAGACGTAGAACTAAGCTAAAGGAATGGAGGAAATGAATCCATATATCAAACCTCAACTAGTTTGGGATTAAGGCTTAACTAAGTTAACTAACCAAATAATGATTTATCACGCCAAGTTTAACAAACAACTTTAAGTTTCTGTTGACTTGTTGAAACACATGAAATTGCTTATTCTTCAGAACCACAAAAGAACAGTTACACAAAATAAGATCAAACTAAAATCTCAGAAAACCTAAGGAAAAACATATATATATATATTACATAAAAACAATTGAACCACAATTTTGAAATGCTTAATATATTATTTTTTGGAATAACCCATATGGAAATCCTGAACTTTAACAATTTATGTACATTGAGACTGTATTTTTCATTTTGACCCATAGTGTATTTTTTATGTTTGGAATTATTGAGTCGATTTTTTCATATCAACAAAATAGTGTCAATCATGAATCATGTGAAACACCATCTATATATAAAAGCTTTAGTTACAACAGCAGTTCGCGTACTGCCTTCCTCTCTCTCTCAACAAGCGATCAAAAATATCATTTCCATTATGGGCAAGAACGGGATTCAAGATAAAGATGAAAAAACTTCAGTTTTAGCAAATAATAGTTGAAATTTCTTAGAACAATATGCAAGATGGCTGTCAACTTGAATAAGATAAAAAGAATAATAGGAAAAAATCTAGAGCTACAAAATCTGAACTCAAAATTACTCTTCGTCCTTTTTCCATGTCTATACCACCCTCAGCTTCAAATCCAGTTGAGAAATAATTATTTCTTTCAAACATCACTCGATGGAGGCAACATTTCAAATAAAAAGTCATGGATTTGTAACTGATTCCCTTATTCACTGTCTACAAAAAAATAAAAGTAATAAAATGGTTGAGATGGAGCAATATAAGTAGTTAGAGATGGAATTAGACAAAATTTTGCCATCTATTGATATTGGGTATGGTATTTGATGTCGTAACAGATTGAATGCTTTGGGTGATGAAGGTTTTGTTGTTGTTGATGATGATAATGTTGATTCCGAGAGAGAGAGAGAGAAGGGTTCACTTATAAAGACATGGCATGCTGATTTGTTGTGACATGTCACCAATTTTTCATTAAATATGTCTAGCAGTGCCATCTCAGTGCATGTAGTTCTTTTCCAGTAGCATAGCTGAGGTGTCAAGTTTTGTTGTCTTTAAAGAAAAAAAAAAAAGAACTGAGTGGCATAATAGGTTTTTCCATTTAAATCAGGGATTCTAGATAGGATACTCTTTTCCAATCAATAAGTTCTACGTACTGAAAGTAATTCAAACCTGCAACATCCACAAATACTTCACATTTGTAACCTTTGCGTCGACCCTTGCAAACAAAAAACAGTAAGCATCCGCCAAGAAGAAGAATTATAATTCCTCCAACAATTCCAACTATAATACCAATCTTTGGCTTATTTGAAGCACCTGCCAATAGAAAAAGGATGAGTATGAGCAGCTCAAAGAAGGAGAATTTCACAGGATTAACTGATAAAGAAAGATGAGGATGAGCAGTTCGATAACTCTAATAAATTAAAATCGTTAATCTAACTACCTGAATCACTGCTATCAGACTCACAGGGTTGGCCAACATTTGCACTGCAGTGTAAGTGATTTCCTGTGAAACTGACATGAGTGAACCAAAATCACATTTAAGTCAAATACCAAAATCAATACCAACATACCAAGCACGCATACAGAAAAATAAATAGGCAAAAAAATATAAAAGAAATCAAAAATACATGGGTAGTGACATTGTGCATGCCAAAGAAAAAGAGGTAGTAATAAGTATCTTTACAGTTATACATACTTGTATTTTGTGATTTGGAACAGATGCTCAGGGATTTGACCACTTAGATTATTTGAATCAAGCAGACTGCAAACAAAATTTCAACCATGCCATTAAAAACTTGCAAAGAAGCGCAGGAAAACAAACATGTAATCGTCAGCCAATCTCATTATAAATGTCAGATAATCTTTTAAAGCTCCCAGGAATACAGTATTGGACCTAGTTGTAAGTGTTCGAATTTTTTAAGTAAATGGACTCCATGTTGAAAAAATTTAGGTATCTAACAAAATATTCTGAATTTATCACCTACATATTGATCAAATTTGGAAGACCAGAAAGCGATTCGGGGATAGCTCCAGTGAGATTGTTTTGACTTAATGTCCTGTTTGTATAATAAGAAAATCACACTAGTAATTATAAGCTCATAAGGAACAGAGATACACCACTAATCTCAAAGCAATTAAGTACAAAAAAGATGATATCACCCACAAAAATTGAAGCCTTTTAAGATTGCCAAGGGAAGATGGAATTGCACCACTTAAACGATTATTACCCAAATCTAAGCTGGATAAACTCGACAAATTTCCAAATTCTTCAGGTATCTCACCAGTAATGCCATTTCCTTTCAGTATTCTGCAAGTACCCAATGCATATTAGCACTGTACTTAAAAACAACTAGCTTGAATATCTATGTCAATTAAGAGACCAACTGAAAGGAATGCAACTGAAAACTCAGTGAAACATGAACAAAAAAGCTGGTCAGTGAGTTGAAAATCTCTACACAAAATCAAATACGTCATATACATAAAACAAATTGTTGCAAGATACTGCATACATACAGTGTATTCAGACTCTTCAGAACTCCTATTCTAGGAGACAAGGTTCCAAAACAGTTGATGCCGGACAATGTTCTGTAAACAGGTGAAACATATGAGCATATAACATATAGCATACAAGTTAACACAAATAAAGTATATAATATTGTAATGAATATTGAGTTGCATTATCAATATACCATCAGTTAACCATACAGCAAAGTCAGAAGAGGTAAAACTGCTTCAAATAAGACTCACACAGAAGTGACATTATTACTGACACAGATAACATTTGACCAAGTGCATGGGTTGACTAGATTTTGACTCCAATCTCTCAGCTGATTGGATGGAACCATCATTGATATCTTCAATGCATATAATGCATCTCCTGAAACCAGAATATGAAAATTCACCATCTATGAAGTAACAATTTCACATTTTTTCAATCAGTGTAGAAAGTGTGAAGTTGTGAAAGAAGTGCCAAAAAAATTTATGATTTTTTTTTTAAAAAAAAAGAGCATATTGGTCTATCATATTTATTCTCATTGTATGTACATCATATCCATCCGAGATTATATTTTTCACACATCCATCAGATGGAGGAGGGAGAAGGAAAATACCGAATCACATTAGAATGGTCCAACAGAGAACTGCACATCTTTGTAAGCAACTGGATTATATAAGATGCAATAGTTAATATATCCACCAAATTCAACCCAACCAAGCATCAGATTTAGTTAGATGGATTTTTAGGATCTTCTCCTCCATTCAAATCTATTTTAGGGCCTTTCCTCCACACAATCCCATGCATAGGCAGATTTTTGTCTTAAACTTCACACACATTGAAATATGGCCCCTGAATCACTTTTGTCTCACACAAGATATATGTTATCAAGTAAATTGCTTCAGTCTGAATGCATACATACATCAAATTAATTTAAAGGAAGTGAAAGAGAAACAGATAGAGAAAGATCAAGATTTACCAGATCCTGATTCAATTGGTCTATTATTTTCCTAGTGATGCCAAAATGACACATTATGTGACCAACCACTACAGTAAGAAAGTTACTGCTCTTAGCATATCAGATAAAATGTACCTTGCAAATCAGACAATACAAAAGAATGCAGGCATGCGAATAATAAAACTCCAAAAACCAGTTCCATTTTCGTAGGCATCAACTCAATGTGTGTACATGAATCCCAGTGAAGATATGAATGAAGTCCATCTGAGGAAAAAAAAATAACCAATTTAAATTATAAATATCCATCATAGTACACCAACAAATTAAAAGAAAATAATAAAAAAATTGAAAAAAAATAAAGAGGACCTAGCTGCAAGACATAACACAGGTTTCTGATTGTGTGCATGAATGTGCATCTAAGTTAGAACCAATCCCTAGCAGCCACTACTTCGTTCACATGTACAAACAAGAATTTCTTTTAGACTGCATTCAGATCAAATGAAGTTCATGTATAATTTGAGCTTTTAAAGAAGAAGGGAAATAACATCCTTCAAATAAATAGAATTTTGAAACTACACCTTTTTAGTAGGTACTATGAATTCACCCTCAAAAAAATTTTCTTCAACATTTGTGACCTAATTTCAATCCATGAATTCAGCTAATCAAAGAAAATTGAGGAAAAAAAATATGAATACCAAATCTCGTTCAAGCAATTCCAACTAAAATATCTCATTGAAACTCCATTAGTTTCCCCTCTACAAAATGCAAACTTAGACAATATCAATTGATAGTTCATATCATTTAACATTTTTAAACTCCAAATAAAAAAATAAAATAAAACTCCACCATCATCATTTTAATTTTATGTTTTTCTAGGAATATCACAGGTTAGTTTGTAAACTGTAGTGCATAAAAATCCTGTATATTATTCCATGCTTGTCTAACTTCGTCTTGCCATCCAATTATTCTCTCTGGCAAACTGGCTTAACTCCTACTATTTAAAGCTGAAAATTCTTCATTTCAGGAAAAAATGCGCGCTTTGAGTAATTCTTAATGCAAAAAAAGGACTTGGATCCTTGTGATTTCAAGAATCCCAAAAGGACAAAATAATAGTTGGGTACCATATAAGATTGCATGTACGTCAATGATATTAGTCACATGCTATAATAACAAGTGGAATTTAACAAGTTCCACTAGGAAATCCTAGCAAACTATTTGCCATAAAATCAAATCTTCCTCTACTTTCAAGAGGAAAACGCAAAGCCTCAATCCAGTATCTAACCCAGCCCTTAACATCAATTAGTATAGCTTTTAGCACTAAACACCAAAGAGCAAAAAAACAAAACAATAGCAAAAAAGAAAAAAAAATACCTTGGAAAACAATAGCCAAAAAAAGTAACACAAACTTGGAAAAACCAAAACCGTTCATGGATGATTTTAAACCAATACATTTTCTCAGAAACCAAGCACTGCTGCAAGCTTGACAAATCAAGACAAAAGGCACAAAAACACAACCAACAAAATAAAAAGGAAAAAAAATCATTGAATGAGCACATAAGGAAGAATCTGAAAGAATAAAAAGGTACCATTCTCAGAGCAGAATCAAGCTGGAGAAGAAAGAGAAGAAAATTCCATGAAGCAAAAGCGTCTAATGGGTTGGATTCTTTTATTTATCCGATTGGAGGGAGCGAATCAGAGTTGGGACTTTTGCGATGGATTGAGCTGCACATAGCTCATAAGCAAAACGAAAACGAAAGTTACCGTTTCTGTTTCGGTTTTTGTGTCATTTTTATGATTATTGATTAGAGGTTTGCTACACTTCTTTCACAAATTAATTTTACGTCACTTCACTATAAAATTATTTTGTTTAATATTTTTTATTTTTAAAAATAATTAACATATAATAATAAAAAAAAAAATTTGAAACGTATAGGTGGTTAATTTATTAAAATATTAAAAATAATTGTATGAGAAAGTGTTTATCAAATCTCCGATTGATTTTATTTTTCAATTTTTAAATCTTTTTTTATTATTCAACATCTATTTATTTTTTCTTTGAATAAAAATTAAATTCAGTATTCTTAATTTTTTGCTAAAATTGTACTATATATCATAAGAATAAATTTAAAAATTATTCTAATGAAAATTTGTCATTTTTATGTTTAATTACCAAAAGTGCAAAATGTTAAGAAATTACATTAAAAATAGTAAAGAAAAATAGCTAAGTAATGTTTCTTTTTTTTTAATCTCCTGTTTACTATCCTTGAGGTCTTTGGTTTTGAAAATTCTGGCACAAATTAGAATAAATGAATTCCACTGATATGACATGCAATTCAACCAAGGGATCTGAACCTAACATTATTGTATACCCCTTTGGTCTCTTTGCCAAACTTTATGAATACC
The DNA here is from genome assembly GCA_949677035.1 of Omphalea diandra. Taxonomy (NCBI): domain Eukaryota; kingdom Viridiplantae; phylum Streptophyta; class Magnoliopsida; order Malpighiales; family Euphorbiaceae; genus Omphalea; species Omphalea diandra. The sequence continues at coordinate 17,141 of CATIWR010032450.1, read as the reverse complement.
TCAACTTGAAAATCTTCAATAGCATCTACAAATTACAATAAAAAAAGAAAAAAAAAAAGATAAAAGTTGAACCTATCAGGTTTAATTCCAGATAAGTAGATTTTAAAGATTTTTTTTTTATCTTCTGTACTGTGTGTATATATATATATATATATATATATATTAAAGATTCAGAATCGAAAATTAAAATTTAATAAAAAAATAAAAAAAGATTAGATGTCCAACTTAAATTTTATATGCAAAAATCGCCTTATTAATTGGCAAAAGGAGTAATTTTCTTCTCGTTTACTATAAATTTGACTCGTTTAGTAAATTGTCTCATTGTTGGTGATAATGAGGCCCACTGAACTGACAACGAAGTCAAGTGACCATCTGCGTGCCTTTGGAGCAATGTCCACATCATATATATATATGTTCTGAAATTTTTATCTTAAAAAATAAACTATTAATTATATATTTTAAAATTAGAAGATAAAATGTAATGCGAAGACAAAAAGACACACGTGAAGATTAAAAAGGAATTTAGGACGAAAATAATATAAATATCCCATTCATTATATTTGCTTTTTTTTTATAAGGATTATTCTATTAAAAGATTAGCAAATCTATGGATCAACAATTTTTTAATGCCTCATTATAAATGTGAATTAAGTAGTTATTTTTAATTATTTTTTTAGAAAAGTTATTTTAATTCTGGTTTAATATAAAAAAGTAATTACTTTTTATTTTCTGTTTTTATTTTTTAAAAATAAAATTTTGTGATTTTTATTTTTAATATTATTATTTAAAATTTTAAAAAAATAAATAATCTCACCTTTATCAAACCCACTGTAAACTGTCACAATGATGGTGTGCTTAATAAAATAATTAGTTGTAGAAAATTCAATGACGAAAATTAGAAATTTATGTTTTTTTTTTTTTTTTGGGATAAGCTTCTAATGAGTGGAGATAAATTACACAAATAAATAAATAGTATAAGCAGATAAATGGGCCCATGGATTTGTTTAACTCTTGGCCACAACAATGAACACAAATTCTTGGTCAAAATATCCAATACTCAATAATTTTGTATGAAATTCATGGATTTTTTTTTTCTTTTGTTTGCTTTTTTTTTTTTTTGGGAGGGGTAGGGGAAATTTATATTGATTTTATTTTTTAGTCCAATCAAATATTAATTATTATCCATAATGAAATTAGGAGATTCATACAAAACGAAAATACCTCGTAATCGTAATTTATTATCATGCCAACATAAAAATTGAGAAAATAATCCAAGAAAATAAATACTATTAAAAGAATTATTAAAAATGACTCAAAGTTTGATTCAAGTCACCGAAGTTAAATGAAGAGTGGATTCATATATGGTCAAGTTTATTTTAATATATTCATTCTGATTGTAGTGATGTCACATTTTTACTTCAATTCTACGTCATTGACCATGCCATGATTGTGTTCATATAAAACTCCCCTCTCAATCATCTCTTCTTCTCCTCTTGAATTATCAATGTAGGCCATAAATCACCAAATTTACTAAAATTTTTAATAGATTTCATCCTTTTTTAAAAATTTTATTTCATTTTTAGTATTTTTATCAGTTTTTTAGAGAGTTTTTCTTGATCTGTTATTAGATTGAAATTTAATATATTTTTCTTTATTTTATTTAAGTTTGGTTTTTATTTTTTTGACTTAATAAGATCTTGATCTATTGATCTGAATCTGTTTATTTCTTATAATTTTCTTATTTCTATATGAAAGTAAAATCCAGTGGAAAAAACCTTCTAAACGGAGAAGAGTGGACCCAAGAACAGTACTGGTTACAATTCATGACAAAAGAACTTGTAAATCGTGAGAAAAATGGTAAAGAAGCCTATCCATTCCTCAGTTTCCTCTACACCGAATTTAGCCAGACTGTCTGCCACGATATTAGCCGAGGTACAAACAGCCTTGAAACTCCGCACTAAACAAACTAAAGAAAGGACATGAATATCCTGAACAATGGAACCAATATCAGACCATGCCTGAGGAACTGGAATCAGTTGGATGGTTGTGCACGAATCTCAACTCCAGAGATACCACAATCTGCAGTCAACATCAATCCTTCTCTGATGGCCAACAGTTCAGCTTGTATGACTGCAGAGCAATGAAAATCTTTACCCGCTTTGGCTACCAAGTTTTTACCATTCGAATCCCTGATGATAATACCAATAATAGTTTTGGACTCCTCCGGGCTCCAAGTTCCATCAATATTTATCTTGAAAATCTCATTCTCCGGCTTAATCCACGAATCACATTGATCCACACAAGGCTTGCAGGCTCGCAATGCAATATGGGCTTCAACGTAATCAGAATGAAATCTCACAAACCAGCCAGACGCTTGAGAGCCGTTAACGGTTTGTCATGTACTTGTGCATTTCTCAAACCCCAAGCAGCCCAACAACATAAACAAAACAACTCAAAATCGTACTTTTTCATTTGGCTTTGCATGAACATTAGCAACTCGAGCATGGAGTTACCTAACAAACTGGACACTCTAGTTGATAAAAGATGGAATGTTTCCATAATTTTTGGTCCTCAGGACAATGCAAAATGGCGTGATAAGAAGATTCATAACTATATCCATATCTTGGACATCACACTTCACAATTAATATGGTGTTGCTAAGGTTAAGGCTTGTTAGAATTTAATCATAACACACCTTCCAAATAAAAGCTTTGACCTCAGGAGGTAGAGATAAGGCCCGCATGTGACCCCACCAACTTTGCATCGCATGCTCAGATGAGGACAGGCCTTGATTATTTAGCGCCACAGCTATAAAATAAGCACTTTTAACTGAATATATACCTTATTATCAAAAACCCAGCAAATTTGGTTCGTGGCAACAAAAAGAGGCCGAGGTGTGTGATAATTAAATCCGCTTCAAAAGGTGAAAAGTGAAGCAGGAGAAATGTGTAAATGCATCCATCTGTTATAGTTCTCTACGAATCTACCCGCCAGTCTCACCATATCATCCAAGTTCAGCGTTTGTAATGGAAGAGCATGATCCAAGTTCCGCGTTTGTAATGGAAAAGCATGAGCCTGAAGCGTGAGCAAGAGGACTGTGAAAGGAGAACATCTGAACGGTAAAGTGGACTGCATTGTGAATGGAGATTTGGGCAATGGGTAGTTTCCTTCTGCAGATCAACAGGCTTGAATGTAAGTGGTAATTAAGCATTGTTTAGCTTTGTATTTGACATGCAATTCATGTTAAATGTCAGTGTCGCGGGAGAGTTGTGAGGTCAGTCGTCTGTTGATATGCATGGATTTGAGATTTATGTAATATTAATGGTAGAACAAGAACATAATAGCTGAAAATCTTGTCACGTTTGCATTGATGGTTGGACTGGAACTATTGGAATGCAATGAATAAAATAAGAAAAAAAGAATAAAGTCAAAAAATAGATTGTCTTATGAATTGCTTTCCATTCGCATAATGGGAGTTCCCCAAAGGTTGGTGACAAGTGAAGAATGGTTTTGCAATAGTTATTGCAAGTCAATTTGGTTAAGAAAACAATGTATCCTGGTTGAATTATGTAACAGGGGGGAAGTTGAACGTTTTGGTTGTTATGAAAGCAAATTAGTAACCCTTATATTTGTCTGACATAACATAATTGGAAGAATTTAGGTGTTGAAAGCTAGCGGTATTCACTTGTGTCTTATCGGGTTGTTGGAAATTGAAATTTTCAGGCGCGAAGGAAACAACGAAGCTTAGGCAGTAGTAGGCAAAGTTTTTTTTTTTTTTTCATATTTTGGTTTCACAGCTCAGCTATTCATTTGGTCAGTTGTCATATATTAGTATAATTAGGTGGAAGCTGAATTGATATTGAAAAAAAATTGTTTATATATATATATATATATATATATATTTGCAATGAGTAATAAAAAACAGACAACATAAGGAGGAAAAAAGAGGGAAAGAAATTATAGTTTGATTGTGAAAATCCTGCTACATTGATGCAACCCATATTTCCTTTTCTTGTTGGTGTTTGGTATTATAAAAACTATGGATGATTTAGGCTTGATTTATTTTGTGATGGTAGATGTGTGATATGATGAGGAGTGCGTGGGAAACTATGAATATGATATGTATGATACTTAGCAATAAGTAGGAATTAAGGCATGGGTAATAAGTGTTGCATTACACAGATTTCATGCCTTGAAGCTGGGATGATTATGATCATAACAGCTCTTATCCTACATTCTCATTTGTCTTCATATGTGCAAAAGTTGTAGTGGTCATAGATTAAGGATGCATAAATGTAGTTGTCAGCCACGCCAATCACAGCAAGAAACCAATGTGATTGGTTGTCATTCATAGGGAAAACAATATGTTTGTTACAAATAAATGTAACTAATATCAGTGATACAAAGACAACTATCATACACAATTATTAGGCCGCGTTTTTTGTGTTGGCCTAACCGATCACAGTTGCTCAACTTCCCAAAGATATACTTGCATTTATCGCCATATCTTCTAATCAAATTCTGTCGGAAGTCTGCAGTTTTAATAGTCCGAGAGTTTAACATCTGTTCCATTTCTACCTACAGTACTGAAGACAGTTCATTAGAAACTATTACAAAAACAAATGCAGTAGCTCCTATTCCACACACATACAAGGAAAACAACGAACACAAACTAACCTGTCAATATATATACATATATATATATATATATATATATATATATATATATAAGATAAATTTTTTTTTATGATGGCTTCATATTTGGAAGAAATTTACATAGGCAAATAATATACGCACTGTAAAAGTCGTAGGCAGGAACCATATTGTGCGGCCACGCTTCTGTTCCATAACTGACTGGCAGTAAATCAATCGCTGTATCAATCACCTGTAATAAGCATTGAGCTGTATAACACTTCATAATTGAAAGGAAACACTCTTCATCATATATATATATATATATATATATATATATATATCCCGTAAGGCTTGACAGTCTAGTCTGGTTAAGAAGCAATTCCTGCTCTGAACAATGTACTCACTATTTCAAAACATGGACCAAAGAGAGGTACATAAAAATGTCTACATCCTGTATAATGCTCCTCCTCATATATGCAAATTAAGTTTAAACAAAACTATTATTAAAGTCAAATTTAACATACCTGCCCGGATTATTATTAACAATCACGTTATTCCAAATGGCAGAACAAGTCGCAGCATCAAAATGGACCGATATGGAAGGCGATGTATCACTGCCACGATCCAACTAATAACGAATTCATAGATACAAGTTAACAACCATTCACACAACAAAGATGATGGCAAATTTACTCAATTACATATCTATCCTGCAAGTTATCTTTTTCGGAATCGAACTCCGTTTATACTTTAAAATACATGGGATTACGAATGTTTCTGACTTAGGTTATAATGTCACTATACTAACTACAATATCAACTGCAACAGCCTTTTCTTATAACCAATTTGTGAATGGTCACTTAGTTTTTTGACAAACCCCATGTTTTATAACTACATCAATTCAACGCTATTAGAAGATGAAGATGAGGGTAATCAATTTTTTGATGCATACCATAATGGCTGCACATGGGCTGTTGGGCGAAATGCAGCTGCAATTTCATAAAATAGTACCAGGTCCACAAGGAAAGAATATGCTGACAGATTACGGGAATGGCATCAACATCATCAAAATAAGAACATGGTAACCAACATATAGACTGGATTCATTTGTGGATGAAATATAAAGATATGTGAGATAGAGAAGTGGTGGTGGGGGGAAGGGGGGGGGGCGCGGGGGCGGGGAGGAGTGAGGGGTGGGGGAGGGGTAGCTGAGAGTCATCAGCATAACAATGTTGAGTCTAGTAATTGAGACTAGACTATTAATATGATGAGTTTTATGGCACATGTTCTCCTCTTTATAACATGTCATGATTATGCTTCTTAAAATGATACCATTGTATGAATGAAGTATATATATATATATATTAGCTTTATGTTAATGGTTCTCACCTTCATAGTCATACAAAGTCCGAAGCATATTAATCAAACAACTTTATGCAGGTATTCATAATTTATTTAATCAATATGCACAAATTAAGTTGTTCATTATTTATGGGAAGTTCATATTCATATACAACAAGCTTATTTTATCTAAGGTGTGTGTGTCTATATATATATATATATATATATATATATATTGAATAAGTCAAAGTTGTTGGTTGCATTTCTTATGTTTTCCTAGTTTGTTTTAGACACTATCGAGTTCGTTATTAGTGGTATAGTACATGATTTTGTGTTTCCCAAATCTATAGGAAGTTTGTTTCTACACATTACTTTTTTGTAGGACTTAGTGGGTACATTTTCTTTTGTTATTATACTTTGGATATCAGCTTTGCATAAAGAGCCTTATGTGCGAGTTTTGAATGACAATAAGAAAAGTTTTTTTTTTTTCACATGAGTGTGTTGTTTCTATTATTGTAGCAATGGTATCAGAGCGAGGTTGAGTGATAAGGTAGGTAAAAGTGAGTGAGAGTACTACAACAGTAGCTTAAGAGAGAAAAGAGTAAAAGAGAGAGTGAGCAGTAATAGAGTGAGAGTGTTTTGATTTCTTTTATAGTAGCAAAACCAGTATTTTGCAATGGCAATGGCAACTGAGAGCTTTGTTCAACCAGTAATTCCTCGCTTTGATGGTCACTATGACCATTGGAGCATGCTAATAGAGAACTTCTTACACTCTAAGGAATACTGGTAGGATGTTGAATCTGGAATAGTAGAACCAGCACCTGGCATGGTGATGATAGAGACCCAAAAGACAGAGTTAGAAGGGCAAAAGCTTAAAGATTTGAAAGCGAAGAATTATCTTTTTCAAGCTATTAATCGTCCCATCCTGGAAACTATTCTTTGCAAAGATACTTCCAAGGATATTTGGGATTCAATGAAGAAAAATATCAAGGCTTTTCTAGAGTGAAGCGTGCATAGCTTCAAGCCTTGAGAAGGGATTTTAAACTTTTACAGATGAAAGATGGTGAATCTGTTACGGGCTTTTTTGGAAGAACTATGGAGATTGCAAATAGGATGCGATGTTATGGAGAACTAACCAAAGATGTTACCATAGTACAAAAAATTCTACATTGTATGACACAAGATTTCAACTATGTGGTTTGCTTAATTGAGGAGTTGAAAGACGTAGATGCACTCCCTTTTGATGAATTGCAGAGCTCTTTATTGGTCCATGAACAAAAGATGAACTGAAATTCAATAGCAGAGGAACAAGCTTTGAAAGCTTCTATCACTACTCATTCCACCAGTTCTAGAGATAGAGGTAGAGGTAGAATAAGAAAAAGTGGAGATCGTGGAAATAAAGACTATAGCAGAAATAGAGATGGATAATAACCAAACTCAAGGAAAAGTAAAAGGATGGGATCGTGACAAATCTAAGGTAGAGTGTTATAGATGTCATAAATATGGTCATTATGCTTTAGAATGTTATACTAGGTTGGATAATGTTAGAGAAAAAGGGGAGAATTCAAACTTCATGGAAGACAATAAGGAAGGAGAAACATTGTTGATGGTTGTTCAAGAGAGTAAAGAACCCAAATCAGATATATAGTATGTGGATACGGGCTGCAGTAATCATATAAGTGGAAGTAAGTCTTCTTTTTCTTACCTAAATGAAGATTTTCACTTTATTGTTAATTTTGGTGATTGTTCTTCTGTGAAAGTAATGGGAAATGGTGATATTAAGATAAAAATCAAGAATGATTATGTGGAAACAATCTATAATGTGTTGCATGTTCCTGACTTGAAAAGTAACTTGTTGAGTGCTGGTCAATTACAATAAAAGGATTATGTTATCACTATTAAACAAGATGCTTATGAAATCTATGATCCTGTTAGAGGTGCCATTGTACTTATTCAGATGAGTTCCAACAAATTGTTTCCATTGAAGACTGAAATCATTCAACCTTGCTTGATGGCTAGAATCAAAGATTCTTCATGGTTATGACACTTTTGTTATGGTCACTTGAGTTTTGGTGGATTAAAGACACTCCAACAAAAGAACATGGTGACAAGTCTACCTCCAATAATAGCTCCTTCCCAAGTCTGTGAAGAATGTGTTGTTGGCAAACAACATCGATCTTAGTGTCCCTAAGGGAAGTCATGGAGAGTAAAAGATGTGTTGAAGCTGGTACATTCAAACATTTGCGACCCAATAAACCCATCTTCTAATGAAGGTAAAAGATATTTAATTATTTTATCGATAATTTTTCCAGAAAAATGTGGGTTTATTTTTTACAAGAAAAATTAGAAGTTTTTACCACATTTAAAAGTTTTAAAGCTCTTATAGAAAATGAAGCAACCTAAACCATTAAGTCTCTTCGAACAGATTGAGATGGCGAGTATTGCTTAAAGGAAATTGAAGTTTTTTTATACGCAACATGGGATTCGAAGAGAGCTTACAGTCGTATACACACCCCAACAAAATGGTGTTTCAGAGCAAAAAAATAGAACCATCCTTAACATTGTGAAAAGCTTGTTCGCAAAAGGAAGAGTTCCAAAGACTTTTTGGCTGAAGGTAGTAAACTGGAGTGTTTATGTTTTAAACAAAAGTCCAACTTTTATTGTTCAAAATAAAAAGCTTGAAGAAGCTTGGAGTGGGAGAAAACCAGTTGTAGATCACTTCAGAATCTTTGGATGCATTGCATATGCTCATGTTCCTAATAAGAAAAGAAAAAAATTGATGACAAGGCAGAAAATGTGTTTTTCTTAGCATAAGTGAAGCATCTAAAGCATACAAATTGTTAGATCCATTAACAAAAAGGGTTGTGACTAGCAAGGACATTATTTTTTTTATGAAGAAAACAATTGGGATTGGAATGGGCAACAGTCTACCCAAGTTTTCTTGACGATAGTGATGAGCATGAGAAATTTCAGCATCTTGTACACCTACGAATTCATTAAGTACAACTCCAATAGCAACTGAAACTTCACCAATAAATAATAATAAAGGTGAAGTCCAATCACCTCGCCGTATTAAAAGAAGGCCTGCTTGGATGGAAGATTATGAGGTAACTGGAATTCAAGACACAATTACTCATTTTGCTTTGTTTTTAGATTGTGATCCCACAATTTTTGAGGATGTTGTCAAGGAAGAAAAATGGTAGAAATCAATGGATGATGAAATTAATGCGATTGATAAAAATGATACTTGGGAACTATGTGAGCTTCCTCAAAGACATAAAACCATTGGTGTAAAATGGGTTTTCAAAACAAAGCTGAAGGAAAACGGTGAAGTTGATAAGTACAAGGCACGATTAATGGCTAAGGGATATAAACAACAATATGGGATCGACTATATAAAAAAATTTTCCCTAGTTGCTTGACATGACACAATCAGATTAGTGGTTGCTTTAGCAGCACACAATCCTAACTAGATGTCAAATTGGCATTCTTACATGGATACTTAAAGGAGCAGGTTTTTATCGAACAACCTCTTTGTTATGTCAAGTATGAAGATGAACATAGAGTTTACAAATTGAAGAAAGCCTTTTACGGGCAAAAACAAGCTCCATGAGCATGGTATAGTTGCATTGAATCGTATTTTCTTAAAGTTGGTTTCTCAAAATGTCCTTATGAGCATGCACTTTTTGTTAAGATTGGAGATAAAGGTAAAATGCTCATTGTTTTCTTGTATGTTGATGATCTTATTTCTACTGGAGATTGTAATGCCATGTTTGAAGACTTTAACAAGTCTATGATGGATGCGTTTGAAATGTCTAATCTTGGTTCGATGCAGTACTTTCTTAGTATATAAGTGGTTTAATCAAATGATGGAATCTTTCTTTGTCAAAAGAAATATGTGAGAGAAATTTTGGACAGGTTTTAGATGAAGGATTGTAATCTAGCAAACACTTATTAGAGTTTGGCTTAAAGTTGCACAAAGATCTTGAAGGGAAAAAGGTCGACAGCACACTTTACAAACAAATGATGGGTAGTTTGATGTATCTAAATGCCACAAGACCAGACATAATGTATTTTGTAAGTATGATTAGTAGATAGATGGAGAAACCTACGGAAATGCATTTGTTGGCTGCTAAGAGGATCCTTCACTACTTACAAGGAATTAGAGATTTTGGACTATTTTACAAAAAAGGTGAAAAATCTAATTTGTTGACATTTACTTACAGTGATTATGCAGAAGATCAAGATGATAAGAGGAGTACTTCTGATTATGTTTTTATGTTTGTAACGGGTGTTATTTCATGGTCATCTAAGAAGCAACCAATTGTCACCTTGTCAAGTATAGAAGCTGAATTTGTTGCTACCACAACTTGTGCTTGTCAAGCAATTTGGTTGTGGAAGATTCTTGAAGACCTTCATTTCAAGCAAGAAGAGTCTGCTCTCATTTATTGTGACAGCAGCTTAGCGATAAAGCTATCCAAAAATCTTGTTCTTCATGAAAGAAGCAAGTACATGAATGTGAAATATCATTTTTTGCCTGATCTTACAAAAGATGAAACAATTGATCTTCTCTATTATAGGAGTGAAGACCAAGTTGCTGACATTTTTACAAAACCTCTCAAATTGGCTGCATTTCACTGGCTCATAAAACTACTTGGTGTTTGCACCTTGGAGAAGTTGATTTGAAGAAATATTGTTTGCTGCTACTATCAGTTTAAGGAAGGGAATGTTGAATAAAATTGTTGGTTGTGTTTCTTATGTTTTCCTAGTTTGTTTTAGACACTATCAAGTTTGTTTTTAATGGTATAGTATGTGATTTGTGTTTATCAAGTTTATAGAAAGTTTGTTTTTGCACGTTGTTTTTTTCTAGAACTTAGTAAGTATATTTTTTTTATTATCCTTTGGATATTAACGCTATATAAAGAGCATTATGTGCATGTTTTGAATGGCAATAAGAAAAGTTTTTCTTCCACATTAGTGTGTTGCTTCTGGTATTGTAACGATATATATATATCCACAAGGTGCTAAAAAAATGTCAGTTCATATTTTATATTAGGTGTAACTGTTAAACATGCTTTCCGCCTCCGTCCTTGGCCCATAGAAGGCCTAGTCATACCTTTGACTACAACAAGGCCTGACGAATATATTTAAGCTTACCAATGGCCAATTACGCACGCATTAACGTGTGGTAGGTTAATTTAGGAAATATTCACAACATTGTACTCTTAAAAACACAACTATGCTAAAAAATGCAATCGTAGCATGGCCTATACAACTGTGCACTTAGATTTATCTGCTTCACAATATTGATTCGGCACAACAAAAGGGCTTTTGAGCTGTGCCTCTTTCCTCAATCTAAAAGCTGGTCAGAGACTTGGTCCACTATCGGAACTAACAGCAGCTGAGATCGAAATGGTCTCGTGCCTTGATCTTCTGAAACGTCGACGCATATACAACAACAACATACATCAGCAGTACTATCACTATAGGCAATTGCTACAGAACAAACATGACGACACCAAATTACTCACATTTATTAGTACAGTGTAAACAATCGAAAGTTCTATGAAGACCAAAAATTTGATACACTATACGATTACCACACTTATCTCAGACATATACCTGTAGTGTATGATTATCATTGTCTGAAATGGATGGTCAGTCCAAAAGGTTCAATGCGGCCTGCTCAACGACGTTGGCCATCGTCGAACTTCTGTCTCTACTGCCATCAATCGTAGTGTCCACAACAGTACATATGCCAAACTCAACATCATCCACAGGGCAATGTTTATCCGAATCACCAACAGGAGAATTGCCCACTGTGGCTGCACACCTATCATCATCCTTACTTTCACACATTGACCGGTATCTAACATCATCTGAAATGCCTTCTGTTCGTACTTTCCAGTCTAGGTCCGTAGCCAACGCATTTGACAAATCTTCTTCATGTTCATTTATACCCCCGATTTCGAAGGGGGGCCCCCTTTCGAACAACTGGCACAGCCAAACATTTCAACTGGGTCATTCCTATTCGGGCCCTCTGAACCTGCCTTCTCATGACAATTGCCTCCAACCACAGCATCATCTTCCAGAACTGAATCACAACTTAAATGTGATAAGAGCTTTTGAATTAGCATTCTTGGCTGACTCAACTCAACATTTTGCTGGGAAATAACATTTTCTAGCCGTGTCATATTTTTGCACGTAAAGTGTTGTTCTCGGCCACTTAGGCTGTCAACATATCAGTCAAAGTGCCAATAAAAGATCGTACATCCACCAAGGCCAAATGAATATCTTGCACCATTCGCCCATTATATTATCAAGGCTTCCACTGGTCAAATACAAATTAGCATAGTTTGTCAACAGAAACAACAACAGTTAAATGATATAGTAACCCACTAACCACTTACGTATAAACTGTATTCATTATGTACCCAATTGTATAGAAATATAGACACACACCTCGTTTCCCTTATATAGAAATTACAAACCCGCTGAAATCGAGACTTGCCTAACCAATTTAATCTGTACATGCACATCAGTGAATCACTCGAATATAAAGCATAACAGTCAGCATAATCCATTATGAATTACCATTTCCACTTGTATTTGTAAAATAAGGAAATCAAGTACCTTCAAGGTTGACTTCAACCCTCCTAACTCAAACACTCTTGTCACAACTTTTGTTATTTTCTTATGGACCCACCAGCCTACTCAAGGGATGATGGAGTCGTCAAGGTTGTTTGTCACCTTCCCTGTTCTGATGTTATCCAGGTACCATATCTGCAAAACAAACCAATAATCAAACATTATATGTTAAGTTCATAATTCAAATAACTTTCACTAAAAAATTTTGAAGTCATGCAGTACCAATACTTTACATTTAGCTCAAGTAACAAAATACATCCTGTAATTGCACAGGGCTTGCCCTCAACAGCGGGACTATCCTTCAAATGTCGTATGCCCATCAAAAGTGTACATGCACCAGTCCAGCTTCAGAAAAACTTCCAAATCGTCAACAACTGGATATAATGCTCTATTCAAGAAACCACTAGAAGTTGGATGGAGAATTACTGCAATTGCGTACAATGCAAACTTCGCCTTGAACTCAGCCCCGTGTCCAATATTGAGCAATTCCTGCCCTAAGCCCGCAACAGAAACTTTGCGCCCGCTAAATTGTACTTTTGTTGTGATGTGCACTCCAGTCCTATACACTTATCAACTGCCAACTCATCAAACGGCGGTCCCAGAATACCATGTACCGCAGTAGGAGAAAGTATCATTGACCCCCCATGCATGTGCAACTCATTGCTATCAACATCAACCGTGTTCACCAGAGTTTCAATGGGTCGAAGCCTCAACTAATGTGACTTAATTGTCAACAACCCACCAAATCCACGCGATTTTATAGTATTCGCCTTCTCATCCTTTATCGATGCAACGATTTCACCAAATCGTTTCACTCTGCATTGGCTTTCAATGTATGACTGCCCACAAATTAAATTTATCAATGTCCCATCCATGCAAAAACTTTAAAAACAATTCAAACATGCAAAAACTTTAAAAATAATTCAAACATGGCCCATACCGTTCCAGTCACACCAACATTTGCTGAAGCCCATCATGAGGATTCCCCGATCTTTCCTTTCCCTTTGTCCATCACACTATGCTTCCGCAAGGACCTCCTACACTCCTCTAAATGAATACCATCTAAATTGCCCTGCAAAAACATGTCAAGCCCACAAATAATCATATACGATTAACAGTGCATTAATATTTGAAAAATAGATACTGTTTCTTAATTTATTGCGGCCCTTAGCATAATTCTTGCATACTTTCACATGAAGCCATCATCACTTTTATGCTTATATGTTCTACTAATTGTAACTATTAGCTCCACCCCATGCACGCACATGTCATACACAACACATTTTGCATCACATACCAATCCTTGTCCGCGATATCAAACCAGTTACATATACCGCTATTTAAATTTACAAAACCATTTATGCTATCATTTTAAAATTCCATTTGTTGCTTTCAATGTAATCATTGTTGCGACATTGTTTCCCTTTGTTAAACACAAACATTAAACAAGCTGTTTTATTCACATACCTTCCGTGACTTTTTAAATGCATCCTGTGTACCCTCATCACTCGTCTCCTCCAACACGGTTGCACAATTTTTGCAAAATTAATCACAACTTTATGAAATTGTGAGATATTATTACTATTTTGCAACGCAGTACACATGTATCCAGATAGACGAAATTATATATGTATCTACAATATTACAACGACTTGAGATGATGACCATTTTACCATTTTGCAACATTAACAAAATTTCATGCTTTGGTTGATCTCTAATCATAAACACTTTTTAAAATTGCAATTTCACACTTTCAATTATAAGCTAATCCATATGGATGATAAGATTTGCTTTTCCATGTATATATCGCAAATCTATTACAAAATAAATGGGTGCTTCCTTCTTATATAAACACTTGGCATTATTATATGTTTCTAACACTATGATACAATAAATACAAAGATTATAATGTACATAATAGCAGCTCAACGTGTTGGTGTATGCTCCTCGTCAGACATACTCCTTTCCCCCCTTGCCATATTGTCACTTGATCTTCTAGTGCTCTCTCTTCCGACTTCTTTCCATTGCAACTAAAGCATAAACATAAATTCTCTACTTTCATACGGGTTACATCTTTTTGCATGCTATTAGAGTTACGAAAGAAGACACTTTAAATTCAAATGTATCGAAGTTATAAATACAAAGTCCTTAATAATTGATGTTGTACTACAAAATGCAAGAAATGTTGTACTAATAACTTCTATATTCTGCAGTGTATTCATGTATGTCGCTTACAGATTACCTGTTGAACTAAATAGAAACCACAAAAATTGCATCATTAACTTCAATAGAAATACTTTTTATTCTGTGCTTATCTATGCTAATCTTATTTGAAGCTGCGTTACACTAACAATTTTATTATTCCACAACATCAAAATGATTAATAATTCATACATGCGGGCCCATAACCATAATTACCATGTACTTAACCATTATTACGTAACATATCCTTCTCCTCTCTAAGCAAACAATGGAATAACCTGATTTCAGGCAACAGACAACCAATGAAATAAAAATCAACCTACATTTAGGCCAACCACATCTCACTGGACACTCTCGTAACAACCCAAATAGACGATGGATCACAACACACTTTATTACCATATCATCAAACTGCAAATAACGCACTTCCTAACCTTTTTCATCTCTATATTTTTTTTAAAAGTTGTCATCCTCTGTCTATTGCTACATTCTCTTACTTTCTAGATGTGAAAGTTCTTTTTTGTTGCCCTTCAATTAGTCAACCTCCTCATTTTCTCTTCATTGTCCTTTATTCTTTTGGGAATGTTAACATACTTTCTTTGGTTTGCCAAAAACTAAAGCATCATACAACAGTAGAGATTTTTCAGTATATTCACTCCCCGCAACTTTTCACCTATCCCGCACTGATGACATAGGTTGTCGCAGAATCTTTCAATCGAACCATGTGTTTGCGATTTCACTACTATATCTTCAGTATTGGATGCTTCAGCAACAATAGGCAATGTACTATAGCAGATTCCATTAGGGGACCTGTCAGTTTCATGTCACTTTCTATTATTTAATTTTGTCCCCCAAACTTTGGGCATTGTCCATTACATTCTCCAACATCCATGGGGGCCACCCAGTCTGCTACTGCTTTATGTTTCTTTTTCAATATACCTTTTACACCATTATTACTTCTCAATTGAATGAAGTAATCATGGAATCATAAAAATCTTTTAAAAAACCCTCATTTAAATATTATAGCCCTTTACTTTCATGAACACCAACTTACAAACAAATACCCATTACTATCATTTCCATGACGGTATTATTCCCTTCTCCGAACAGATGAGCAATCCAATTCCCACTATCATTGTACCCCTTCTGGCCATCTTCATATTCGTCTTTAAACCACCTTATCAATCTTCTTATTCTAACTCCACATTTTCTGCTCAATGCTTATAGTTTTGTTGGGAATGCTAACAGACTGTATAAGCTTTTCCAAAAAAGATTTTGAGGAATGTGATTCCACATTTTCTTGATACTCACAAAGAACACAAAGTTCACGAACAAGACCCCATCTTTATAATGAATCAATGAAATGCGTCACAATACACTTGCATGCAACTACACTCATTTTTCCTCATCAACACTTGTTACTGATATGAATATTTTGTCTTATACTGTAAATTTCTTATTTAGTGTTTATATTCTAATTGTAGTAATTATCATAATTATAGACTTGATTATAGGATTGATTATAGGCTTAATTATAGGCTTGATTATAGACTTGATTATAGACATAATTATAGGCTTGTATACAAGGAAAGTAGGTCTGTATATAAGGCTGGTTCTTTGCCTTTATCAAATACACAATTTTCTGCAAATCTTTCTTCTTCTTCTTTACATGGTATCAGAGCTTTGATCCAATATGACTCTTGTTCCTCTCTATTCATCATCTTCTTCCTCCTCTAATTCGTCCATCAATTCTTCTTCTTCCTTCTCCATTAAATTGAATTCCACTAACTATCTTGCGTGGAAAACTCAATTTGACCCTATCTTAAACTTTCAAGATTTGCACGGTTTCATTGATGGAACAAAACCATCACCTCCTAAAACCATCCCTACTTCAGATACAGATCCCACTCCAAAACCAAATCCAGAATTTGTGGATTGGTTCAAAAAAGACCAGTTTCTTCAATCATGGCTTCTGGCATCCTTAACCGAGGAGGTGTACCCCTTCATTATTGGCCTTAATTCCTCTTTTGCTGTTTAGCAAGCTCTATCCAATGCCTTTGGTGCAATTTCCATGAATCGTCAACTCCAATTGCATATCGAACTTCAAGAACTCCGTAAAAATGACCTATCTGTTTCAGCCTATCTCCAAAAGGCCAAATCTTTAGCCGATCAACTTAGCGCTGCTGGTCGTCCTCTTTCTACCGTTGAATTCAACGCTATCATATATAGGAATCTTGGTTTTGAATTCCATGCCATCATTACTAATTTGAATCTTCGTCCAGAGCCAGTCTCCTTTTATGAGCTCCATGGCCACT
>CATIWR010032445.1:0-21327 GCA_949677035.1 Omphalea diandra | reverse complement strand
CATAATTTACTTCTTATCAAATCTATCTTTAATATTATTCTAAAAAAATAATATAATAAAAAATTTTGAATTTTGCTCCATACTTTTAGAAAATTCTTGGCTTCAATTATGGATAAAATTAACTTTTATTTTATGCTCAATCTTTTGATTTTAGTTTAATTAAAAATATCTTTTATAAAAATAATTAAAACCATTAAGTTGATCCACTTTCTGAAAATTTTATTTTACCATAATTTCTTTCATTCAAAGGTGGATTAGCTATAAACTAAGCTGATAACTCTGGGATTTCTTCTCCATCATCTTTTCTAGATGAATTAAACTCTTCTGAAGATTCAGAAATTGAAGATTCTAATAAATTATTCTACTGAGAACAACATTTGAATAATGAAAAGGATGGTATTGAGATTGTGGCTTTGTCTAGGTATTAGGTAATAAGGTTTATCATCATGGCCTTTGGAGGGTCTTATTTTTTGGTTGATGGTTTTTCAATGGATTCTGTAGATGAAGACATTTGCATGAAGGAGTCTTTCGGTTTAGGGGAGGATTAGGGATTTATGGGAAATTTTCTTGACTTTAATTTCTTATGGAAAACGTTAGTTTCTAATTCTTCAGTGGTAGGCGTGTAAAAGGTGTGGGTGTACGTTATTATAGTTTATAAGTTGGAGAAGGTATATCAAAAGGATCAAAGGGTATAAATTGTGGTGAGAGTGGTTTCCTTTTCATATCTTTTCACATCATTCTTTATTTGAGAAAGCTGGTCTTTCATCCTTTGAATTTAAACAACTTTTCTACTGAAGTTAGCAGAGTAAACCTTTTAATCAATCATCCTCATTAGCTCCTGTGTCTTTTTTCAATCTTAGACTAAAGGCTTAGCATGAGAGACTATACATCCCTCTGATGTCATCTCTAATTACAAATTGAGCATTGCATCTACAAGTGTGATCTAAAAAGGTTGTTCTTTTGAATCTACTCCAATAGGATTTTTTATGGTTTCCATACTCTTTACTTGGGTTGTTAGGTTTGTTTGGCCTATGAGTGGTGAGGATGGAGTATGTGGACTAGGTCCAAATTGCACAAGAAAATCATCCTTTCCTGAAAATTCTCCAAGAAGTCCTATAGAAGGATCACTATCTTCATATCTTTTCCTGAGATTCGCCTTAGAACAATATCCTTTCTTTTTCTTTTTTCTTCCTTTCTTCAGTTCATCATCTTCATCTAGATCATAGTAACAATTATACAATAATAGGTATCAAAGTAACAGTGTCCATTTCTTTCAAAAGCATACACTGGCATTTCATCTATCCTGAAGTAAATAGTGGGAACATCTTTCTTCCGCTCATAAGGAGTCATCATGAATTGTGTAGAAAAGACCTATGGTGTAGCAGAAGAAAGAGAAGAAGACTTCTCGAACCTGGATTCTACAGTAACATCAGGTTTTATTTAGAAGACTGATTCTGTTGATTGTATTGGTTAAGTGTTTTCATGAAACTTTTCATAGCTCATGATCAATTTTTTGGTAGCAGTTGAAGAAGTTCTGTCCTAGAAATTTTTCTAGGAACATGAATGCATGTTGGAGCATTTTGGGTATCTCTAACAATGAGTAAGACATCACTTTAATGTGAATGAGATAGATCTTGTAGATCATCTAGTAATGAAGAGTAGCTGCTATTGCAGAGACTACTTGGAGGGCTCTAGTAATCTAGATTTATACTTTTAGCGCAAAAAGTATATGAGGATCATTCAATGCGGATTAAAATTGGGATAGAAGGTGAACATCACCGATCTACATTTAAAGAGGTTTCTATAATTTTCAATGGTTGTATGTTGATATTCCAAGTATCTTGTGTTTAGAAGAGCAATTCTAGCAAAAACTAGTAAACCTTTTCTAGCATGGTAAGAAAGAGCCATTTTAATAACACTGAAATGGACATGTGTATATTACACATATCCATGAGATATCCATTGACGAAAGAATTCTAAAGGAATCTCCAGACAGATAAATTGTTCTTCTCTTAAAGCTTGTATGGTACACTAATAAAAGCTTGGGATTAGACATACTCTTTTATCGGTTGGCAGGTTGTTTAATCAAAGTTTTGATAGAACGAGTCGATGATCCTTTTTATTTAGAAAAGACATCATAGGGATTTAAAACAAGGCATTTTTATCTTAAATCTTTTGGGAATTAATGATATAACTTAGCTTATACATGTAGTCTATCTTACTAGAAGAAGATCTTTAAAAGTGGAAGGAGGTGGTAAGGTAATGGTTAAAGGAATAAAAAGTGTGTATTGAGAAGAAATTAAAGGTTCAATTGGTGTCTCCATGGCATGTGAAATGGCCTTCAGTTCTACATCTATCTACTAATCTCTCTTAATGACAATGAACAATACATTAAGCTCTGATATCAATATGACACATAACATGAATTCATATATGACTGGTGCTAAATAAACAGACTTTTCTAAAGTCTTTGACTAAGCACCTATCCTCTTAGTACTTATATCATCGAACACTAGTAGCGAACATATAGGATCATGAAGATAGAAGAAAGAATTAGAGATATATGTAAGAACCTTAGGCATAAGGAAGTTTAAAAAGCCATAGTTTATTAAAAAAAAGGAGTGTCTAGTAAGGATTCTCTGTCTTTCAAATATAAACAAGTCTCCTTATATAAGGAGAGTTCACACATCCATACTTACAATAGATGAGATCGAATCTCATTACAGCTGGAAAGATAAAGGCAAACTAAAGTAAAGTAGATGCACTAACTTTACTTTTTACGTACTTATTTTTCACATGTCTAGATAGTTGGAAATCACTTAACAATAGGCTCATGTGATGGTGACATATTCATGTAGTGATATTTTGAGTCATCGCTGTTGATGGAGTTTTTGTCTGTGGGATTCTACTCTTCATATCTTATGCAATAATCATATGGATCCTGAGAATCTGGATCAGGAATATAATCCTTAGCAGATATGTCACTTTGGAGGCATTGTGAAGTGGGTGCCTCAATCCACATCCTCTTGTTTATCATTAGATCTTTGTAGTATCCAGATGGAAGAAAATCCCAAGAAGCATTTTCTGATAACGAAAGCCTTATTTTCTTTGGAATAACTTTGTTCTGGTGGCACATGTATCTTTGAAATTCTTGAAATTCTCCATGGTGGTCAAAAGCACCACAAAGTGAAAACTAGTTTTCTCCATAGACAAAATTGCCATAGGTTTAGTTCCTATGGTCTTAATAAAACAGGGGTAATGAAATGTCAAAATGACCCTTTTGTTCAAAGTTGTTTATGATTCATAGTATTTAAACCTTGCATTGCAAAATGAAATACATCAGTCTATGGATTAGAACCATTCTAAGATAGTCACCATGTAAGGATTGGTTCTTTGTTGGCTCTTTATCTCTATCAGGTAAGACCAAAAAGTGATAAGGTCTAATTTCTAAAGCTATGATGTACACATGATAGAAATGCCATAAAGAAAAATAAAAATTCTTATGGCCATTTCCATGATTCATCATTTCTCATACGAAAATCTAAAAAACTAAGATCTTAAGGAATGGGTATTCTGGGTGGGATCCAAGAATATTTAGGAAAATGGGACAAAACTGTTTTATGAGTAAGTACTGGTATGAAAGGATTTGTTTCTTTTGAGAACTCTGTGAGTTGAGTGTATGTGGTAGGAAAATGAATTTTAGGTGGTTCTCCTGTTTCTAGGTAAGGTCAAGAGGCTGAGGAGGATGATGCTGATGAAGGCATAAATAGAAGAGGGATAGTTTTGTCAGGTCGGATAAGAGAGATGGTTGGAAGTCTGGATAGAAGGTTTTTATCCCCTTTTATGGTTGGAAGTCTGGATAGAAGGTTTTTATCCCCTTTTATATGGTAAACATCAAAATTATATTTGTTGAACCATTCTTTTCATCTAAACAACTATGGAAAACATCTTAGGAAAAGATAAACAATCCACCAGGATAGTTAAATGATGGTCGATGAGGTGAAACTCAAACTTCTTATCCAATTCTTTACAACTATAATTTCTTTGAAAGTGGAGTGATAATAAAGCTCAGAATCTTTGAATTTTTCAATTATTTTTGTCCAATTAAATATTTTTTAGAAAAATAATTAAAATTATTGAATTTATCTATTTTTTTGGAATTGTATTTTTATCAATATTTCTTTCTTTCAGAATTTATCCCTCGTACTCTTCTAAAAACTTATAATATAATGAAAAAAAATTAGAATTTTACTTCATACTATAAAAAAATCTTGATCAATTATAATTAAATAAAAATATTTTTTATATATATTATAATATATAATTATACATAATAAATAAATAATCATGCATTATAATTATAAATTATAAATATATAGCTTTTAACAGATTATGAATTACATTGTGAGACCAACTAATATAAAGACAATAGCTTTTGGTGCTCCCTATGCTTCTCGCTTGGTTGTTGGGATTTGGACAGAAAAGGAAATTTTTTATTCTGCAGAAAAAGTTAAGACAAATATCATTTTTGTGCTTTGATCCATGTTTTCTCAAGAAAGATAGATTAATACAATCCATTAATTTTATTTATCTTAATACAATCCATTAATTTTATTTATCTTTTTATAAAATTATTTCTTTTTCCATGATAAAAAAATAAAAATAAAATTTATTTAAATAGTTGGATAGAGATTTTAATTACTGATTGTCCTCACTAACACCAATTTCATATGGCAACAATAATCTTTGATCTAAAAAACGAGTGAAAATAAATAATCTTTTCACAATTAAAAGAGA
Organism: Omphalea diandra; assembly: GCA_949677035.1. NCBI lineage: Eukaryota > Viridiplantae > Streptophyta > Magnoliopsida > Malpighiales > Euphorbiaceae > Omphalea > Omphalea diandra. The sequence goes on along the minus strand of CATIWR010032445.1, from coordinate 16,530 downwards.
CTCTAAATTCTTTAGTCCAATATTGATCTCTCAATTAAAAACCCATAACTACGGTAATTAAAAATAAAATTAGAAAAAAAAGATAAGATAATATTTAAGAAAAAGACTATACAAATTTGTAGTTTTTTTTTAACGATAAAGAGTGAGAAGTTTTAAGAGTTTATATCCATTTAGAGAGATTATTGGAAAATGTGAAGGGAGAAGGAGATGGAGAGATTAGTCAGTGGTGTTAAAAAAAAAAAACATATTAGACTCATTTACAGGGAAAATATCTGTAGATAATGTTACTAATTTAAGCCACTAAATACATTATCTATTTTCGATTGGTATAACAATGGTGACCCATAATATTACTAACTTGGAGTATCTTTCATTGGTACAATAATAATGACCCGTTCAGATGGAAAACAACCCAACATAATATTATTACATACAAATGTCACTATTATTGTAACAGTAACTTAGTTCTATATTTCAAAATAAATGTGTTTTGAAGAGAAATTTTTATTTTATAATACTTAATGTTTTACAATTATCTATAAATATTAATTAATTTTTTCAACTCTATAATTTATCTCTTTTATAATAATTAATTTTTTTAAAGTGTATAATAATTTATAAAAATAATTAATTAAGGATAATATAATTTTTAATTTATATTATAACACCTATTAAATTCAATTTTTAATATATATGCAAAAATCTTAAATGACATCTATTATGAAACAAAGGGAATACTAAGTTACTGTTACAATAATAGTGACATTTGTATGTAATAATTTACATATGCTCTTGTGAGCTTTTTGGGTTTTGGTGTTTGATTCATGAATTATATATATCAGTTCTTAAGGGTTGAGGTTATGGTGGTTGGTATTGGGCTTGACATGGCGATGGTCTCTAGCAGAGGTGTGCTTGTGCTAGGCTGTCACATCTTGACAAAAAACTTCCTTGAGCTTGTTTGATTTTTAGAAACGATCTTACTAACTGAGGTCACACTAAAGATGAGCTAAGACCACTCCCTTTATGCTCTTTAACAAGATGATCCTCCTTGCTTAGCAAGGTAAAGTGAGGTCCAATCGTGTTATTCAGGTTTTTCTAGTGATATATGGCACTTTCGAATTATTTATCATATTAACCCATACCCAAAAATATAATAGAGGACTCCCATCATAGTTATCAATAATTCTTATTGTAGTATAACCTCGACTAAATAATATTCAATTAATTAATAATCTCTTTTAAATAATATTTTTGATTGGTTCTGACTTGGAGCTATATGATAATAAGTTATAAAAAAAATTTTAAGACCCACCTAATATAAAAAATTAATAATTTTTTGATATATGAATGCATATTATATGATTATAATGTTTTCTTAAAATATGAGTTAAGTATTACTACTCTTTTATTGGAATTGTTGATAAATGACATCACATTTTTTATTTTTCATATTGTGGTAAGATGATATGGTATATTATTCTTTTATTGCAAGAATAAATTACTAGATATCATTGTTGTTTTAAGTATTTCATTTCACGAAATAGGTTTTAGAGTGCAAAGATCATTTTAGCTTTATCATCTTATCGTTGAATGTAGTTATTTCTATAAATTAATAATTTATTCATTTATCAATTTATTAGTATTTCACTTAATTAATAAATTTCTGCAATTCAAATGCTATGAATTTATAAGGATTTTACTTTTTAATAAATGGAAGGACTAGAACTCTAAAAGTCTACCTTCATACTCAAGGATGCTAATATGGATTTGAAAATTGAGTGAGTCACCATATTTTTGACTACCCTTTAAGTTGGGTTCAAGGTTAGCTTCTCTCATCTACTATCTTAGAAAATGATCATATTCATATTCAACTTAAGAATCAGACCACCAACGTTCAAATCTCAACATTGTGGCTACCTTTTTAGTTGAAGTCGATGCTAACTTCTCATTTATTGCCTTAGAAAATGATTGCATTTACTTTACTTATAGAATATCAAGTTTAAATCCCATCAATATAAAATCTTCTTTTTAATATTAGAAGAACTTGAGCATATAGCAGTAGCATTTTCCCTTACTGCAAGTATGCTTCTCTCATCACCATATGGCAACTACAATATTGCACTAATTTACTCTTTTCTGCATACAAATTATTCATACAAAATATTTTTTTCTTCAATAGCTTAAATTTGTACAAAATATATATATTTTTTAATTTCAATAGCTTAAATTTATCTAATGAGAAGGTCCAATAATAATCAGTCAAAACTCAAAAGTCTCTATCTCTATAACCCCAATAGCTATCTAGAATATACCAAGTGGTGCGTTTTATAAATTTTGTCTCACATGCTACTCAACAACAATCTCTAATGAATAATAATAGAAAGTATAAAAATGAATCAAGTACTTTCAAAGTTTTACACTTTGAGGCCTGTGAAATTTTTTTTATGATAATATAGGCTTGAATTTTAACTCTATTAGTACATGTAGTCCAAACAAAGTAAGACCGTCAATGTTGCTGGCCTAGCGAGCAAACTTGACATTAAATAATATTACTTTATTTTTATCCTTGCATACGTGGCATTATTATTTAAATATATAAAACCCTAACATTACCCTTAAAATTCCGAATGTTCCCAAACCAAAATAGCATTACATGAACCTAAAATCTCTAATTATGTCAAGTTAAAAATGATCTTAAATATTGAGCTTAGAGTCTATCTCATCTCAAAACCAATGAAAGAGTGGAAGTTAAAGTGCCAGCATCAGTTGAAACGCGAGTGCAAATTGAAGTGATGGACCACCTTGATGCAACTATCATTTGGTATCTCTTGGAAGAACTACAATGACAATTGAAAATCTAGGTAGGAGATTTTTTGATTGTGGGCAATATGATGAAATGGATAGGTTAAAGAACATGTCTAAGAGGCATATAGAAGTCGTGCCAGACTTGCTTTAAACATTGAAGTGCATAAAAGACTACATGAATAAGACTTAATGTACAGAGAATTCATTGGTAATATAACTATGCAGTATGTCTGAATAATTTTTTGATTGAAAATTTTTTTGAGAATAAGTTGACTTAATCTATAGTAAGAATGTTGTAATCTACAATATTGTATCCGCTAGTCAATCATTTATTAGTATAGTATCTTATTTTATCTATTTGTAGAAACTTGCATTTGCAATTGAAAAATTAAGATGGAAATTGGTTTGCTAGAAAGAAAGAATGAAAGAATTATAGAATTTGGGAAAAACGTCAAATTGTCACCTTACATCATTTCCTAGAGAGGCCAAGCATTCACATAAATATATAAAAAAAATTACATAATTTTGCCAAGGATTTCTAACTGCAAAAATAGTGTTTCGCAGAAGCATGTCAACAAAAACACTATAAACAGAAAAGACAAGTCCATCCCTCTTACTACTATTTTACTATTTTCTTCACTTCTACAGTGCTTTGAGACATAAATATGCCAACAAAAACACTATAAACAAAAAAGAAAACTCCTGTAGCCATCTAACTTCATTACTTTCTTTATATCTTGATTACTTTAAGGTTGCTGTAGATGCAAGTAAATTGCTATCTACTTACTATTAATTCTGATTAAAACTACTAATTTTGAAACCTTTTTGAAGTTCTTGAAAATGCTTGGTGACGAGGTTTTGAATTTTTCATAACCAGTTTTGAATGAACTTGGCAACTATGACAAGCTTTGCCTTTATCTATGTGGCAAAAATATAGGATTGACATATAAGTGTACAAGACATTATTGAAGAAAGCAATTGTAGAATAATAGAAACCAATATATGATTTAGAAGAAACTCACATGATTCCTTGAAGAGGTTGTAGGTAGTTATGAGGAACATGGTCTATTAACCTTACTATTGGACTTCATAATTATAGTAGATAAGGAAGGATGCTATATGACAGATAAGTAAATTCACACATATGACAAATAAACCTAGTTACATAATAATAGAATGCAAAATATAAATTAGAATAAGCTCACATGCTTGGATTTCTATTTTAGTACAAGGGATGAACTCATTTTTGCAAGAGTTTCTTTATAAAGGAGAGAGGTTGTAGTTAGTTGTAAGGAACAAGTTCTAGTAACCCTACCACTCTGTGCATTGCTATGTGCACTGCTTTGTGCATTCTTCTTCATCCTCATTGTTTTTGCCCAAGTTATTTCTCTAGTGATCCTTGCCCTACACCCTCTAGCATTATGACCTTGCTTATGGTATTTACCACAACCAACATTTTTTTCTACCTTTGACACTCTAAAGGGATTCCTAGGTTCATATACACTTTTATCTTCTCTTTTTTTTTATTGTACTACTAGCTTCTTTGGAATTGAAGATTCAATGTGTGCATCTTTAGTGCTTTCCTATTAGAATTGACTTGGCACAAATTTAATAACATGCTTGCACATTACAAGGAAGGTCTTCTTTTATTAATAATCAAGGACACACTCATCAAGCTTCTCTATGTTTGCATATATGGATACCACAACATATACTTATATGAAGTTCTGCTCAAATTCCACATCATGTAGCTATAAATCCTTTCTTTCAACTTTATAGCACATTCTTTGCCATAAAACTTCACTTCATATTTTAAGTCTCTAACATGTGTGTAAAAGTAATTTATGGCCTCTACTTTAGTCTTTTCAAAGCTATCTTGAATGTCAGGGTCGATAGTAGAATTACAGTGTACTTCACAAGGAACTTTTTCATTAATCTTTGCCTAATTCATTTTATCATTCTGAAAATTGGCATGTCTATTGCATCTTTTATTTAGAGTTGAATGACTCGCAAATATTTTTTTGTATTGTCTTTCCAAAAAAAAAAAGGTCAAATAATCTAATCTCCTTGAATTTTTTCATATTAAACTACGTAGTCCTTCACTTTCATATATTATATTAAAATATCCTTATATTTTGACTCCATTAAACTACATCTTTTCATTATGGTTTTAAAAATTGAACCAAACTGCTTAGTTGAACTTGTAAAATCAAAAATCGATTGGCTGTCCAATTCAAAATCAAATTTAAAATTAGATGGTTATCAAATAAAAAAAACCATGAAAACCAATAGAAGCCAATAGAACCTACAATTATTTGAACCAGATGAAATCCGATTTTGCGAAATACCCAATTATATTTACAAAGATTTCTCAATTCCTTCATCTGTTCTTCGATCAACATCTTAGTTAAAGAAATACCAATTTTATTTACAAAGATTTCTGAATCCATTTCCTTCATCTTGACAATTTCTCAATCAAAATCCTAAGTTTTTTTCCTTTTTTTTTTTTTTTCAAATCAACGACCTTTTTGTCCTCAAAATTTAGTTTCATTCCATCCATCTCACCTGTTTTGTCTTCCATGAAACGAAACACACCAGATCTGCCCTTTGAAAACCTACAAGACTTAAAGATAGAAGACAAGAATTTGGTAAACTTTTTCTTACCTGGCATGGCAAAACTTTTTCAAAATCTACTAACAATACATATTTCAATCCGTAAGAGAATGAAGGAAATTGTTGCAGAAGAGGATGAAGCAGAACAAGAAACAACCGTGGACGAAATTGCATTCCCTTAACTATGGCATTTGTCATTATTAGAAGACCATCATCAATTAAGGGAGATTTACCAAATCAACCCAACTTTATCGATCTTATCTATTCCCATACAAGAAGAGACAAAGACCAACCAAATCAAGATCAAAATTTTGATAACGGCCTTCGTCTTTTTATCTTTACACCTAATATCTAGCATAATTTTGATCTTGGCTGGTCTTTTGCTCTTCTCGTATGGAAATAAATGAAGACCATCATGTATCAAAAGACCATCATTCATTGTGTGAACCGGATTGGTTGGACCGATCGAACCGGCCATATAATCAGTTTAATTATCGATTCGATTTCAAAACATTGCTTTCCGTTAAATTTGTAATACTTGTACTGTCAGCTAAAAAATTAACAAAACTTATCTTAATTTTATTAAAATTTCAATATTATCTCTATCTTCTTCATCGTGCTAAAAAAAAAAAAAAAGGATATAAAGCAAAACAAATAGTAAACAAAGGCAACAAAATGTTTTTTTCCCCCTAAATATCTAATCCCAATCCATAAATTTTCCTTTTTTAAGTATTTCCTAAATCTATACTTTTATACACTTATAAAAGCAATCCATAGTCCAAAATTAAATGTGTGTTTTTTTTTGTGCAATATATCACCTATTTCGACACTAAAAATTAAACTCCATATGAGTATATATCACTTTAGTTAACTTCCAAATCACATAAAAAAGCACCAAACATCATACTTGAGTATTTTGCTTATTCATCATTACTCCATCTAGAGGCTTTTTTTTTTTTTCCTAAAAAAATCGATGGAGGCTATTATGTAGGGAATGGTAAAATTTTCTGCACCCATTCATCTTTTTTTCTTTAATTATCATTTTTTTTTTCCATTTCTACCTTGATCCATCGCCGTAAAAGTTTTGTTTCAATAAGAACAAACGAAGTGTGATGAGAGTTTGACTTCCTCCTAGCTCTCCTCCAAGCACACTTGCTCTCTCCTATGTGACACATGCCACTCTTCTTTTGCTTTCATCCTCTGTGAAAAGCTATGCCTTTTGGTTGGAAATGAAAAATCCGGGAACTATTTGTTATTTTTTAGTGAGATGAAAGTTTTGTTTTACTCAATTGTGTAAAGGTTATTGGTGTTGATGAGAGGCGAACGATGTGGGGATGATGGAAGAGAATATTATGATGTGAGAGAAGGTCAGCAGATCCAACTACAAAATCAATGAACTCAAATTTGATAAGAATTGAAAATTTAATGTAAAAGTAAGGGCATTATAGTTAATTTAAATGAATTTAACATAAAATTTCACAAAAGATGATAAAGTTAACATAATCAAAGTATAAGGATGTTTTCATATAATATAAGAAAATGGGGGACTAAGTGGTTTAATATCGAAAAACCTAGGGTGATGTAGCAATTAGAATAATGCCCCCATCACCCAATCATAGGCTTTTTCATCCATCTCCTTAAGTTTGTTGATTTGAAATTTTTTTTTTCTTTTTTTTTTTGTATAAGCCATAATAGAGAACCATTTTTTTTGTCAAGTCCTCTAAAAGACATTCTTTAAGTTCTTATACTTGTGCTTCATGCAATATCAATGATTAACACCAGCAATCACTTCTTTAAAAGTTTCCAAAAATCCCTACAAGTCAACGTATAGCATTATGTTAGAACAAATAAGAAACATGATCAATTCAAACAAATTATGTTAAATGGCATAGAATAACTTCCTTTTTATTAGTCAAATAAGAACATCTAGCCAATTTGTTAAGGCCTCTCATAGTCTTTGAAAAGAAGCTCTAAAAACTGCTTCCAATTATCTTTATTTTCAATGTCAACATACATCTTGGCAAACATATTATCATTTCCATCCTTTTAAATTACTTACAATAATTATCCCCATACTTGTCTTTAAATGGCAGCCATCTAACCTAATTATGGATCTAATTCTAGCTTTATATCCTTTGAGCAACAAATACGATATACATGTGCTTAAACAAAATAACCTATTTTGGTAAACTACTAATGTTACTAACATCACCCTCTTGGTCTTAGTTACTTTCACTCATTATATCTTGTAAATATGTCTAAATCTCGATTAAATTATCGAGATTTATCAATCTGATTGTGGCAACATAGTCATACAATCTCTTGTTTTGATCCTTCCCATCTCCTAATAATATACTTTGTCTTTCTTTTAGCCCTATAGCACTATACAACTGACATTTTAGCACTCAATTGCTTATATATTTTCTTTTGCATTGCCCCTACCTGCTAATTAGGATTATCTCTAAAATCATTAAGAAACTCATTAGATAGATAAGTTGATGTAACTAAGTTATTATGGAAGTCTCTTTGACATTGATGCACAAGCTTCCATGTCTTAATTTGAAAAGTGTAGTCTGCAAATAAAACATGAGTTAGGACTGGACAACTTCTGTTAATTTTCCAGCCCTTTTGGACAGCTCAATTGAAGCACCTATAGATAAAGCTTCTGCCACAAATATGAACAAATAGGGGGAAATGGGATCACCCTATCTTAACCCCTTAGATGGGCTGAAATCCTTCGTAGGAATGCCGTTAATCAGAATGTGAAAATTTACCGAGGTCACACAGGCCATGAGCAAGCTAATTTTTATCACGGAGGCCTAGCTTTTCCAACAGACATTTGAGGAAAGACCAATTCACCCAATCATATGCTTTCAACATGTCAAGTTTGATGGTCATGGCTCCTTTCTTGGATTGTTTCCTCCTCTTCAAATTGTGGAGTACTTCATGAGTCATGATCACGTTATCTTGATATTCCGCCGAGACACAAAAGCAGATTGATGTATCGTAATTAAGTTTTGGAGCCATGGTTTGAGTCTGTTAACTATTACCTTGGATATAACTTTATAGAGAAAGTTGCAACAGCTGATGGGCCGATACTCCGACAAAGATTCTGGATTTGGCACCTTGGGAATCAAGGTAAAGCTAGTTTTGTTTAGCCACCTCAGTAGTCTCTGCGAAGCAAAGAATTTCCGAACTAGCTCAAGAACCTCACTCTTCACGGTGTTCAAATTATGTTGGAAGAAAATCATTGAAAAGCCATTCCGACCTGGAGCCTTATGAGCCCCTAATTCAAACACAGCCCTTTCCACCTCCTGCCGAGAAATCTCTCTATCAAGTTTTCCTACATATCAGACAAAACCGATCGCGGAATCCACTGAAGGACCTCTTCGCTAGCTTGCATTTTCCCTTTTCTATAAAGCTACTTAAAGTAACAAAGGGCTTTCTTTGCTATATTATCCTCTCCTTGCACCCACGTACCATCCTACCTCTTGAGCTTGTAGAGTCTATTGCTACTCCTCCTCTACATCGTGGCTTGATGAAAAATTGATCACCCCAGTTAATCCAGTTCACCTTAGCTCTCTGGTGCCTGTAGATTTCTTCTTGCCTGAATTCCTTCTCTAAATCTTTAAGGTAATGTTCTTCCATGTCCCAGACTTCTTGGGTGTATGGTAAAATCTTGAACAGTCTCCAGACAAGCTTTGAGCCTATCAATATTCTGCTTAGAGTTACCCAGACACTGCTTGCTCCATGATGAAAGAGCTCCTTTACATCCGCTCAATTTTGCAATAATTGAAGAGTTTGAGACACCTGAATCTGTACTAGAGCACGCCTCTTGAACCACCTGGCTAAACTCCTCTAAGCCCAGTCATCTGTTATCCATAAGAAACCTGGGAATTGGTTTTCTCAATGAAGAATAGAGTTCCACGACAATGGGTCTGTGATCTGATGAATTCAGTGACCTTCTATAGTTAGCAGCATTAGGTGTTCCAATAAATCAAACATAATGGACTTATAACCTCAATAAATCTCTTGATTAATCCTGATATGTCTGGTTTTAGGCAGCAGAAAGGTGGCTAGTCCCCCACCCACTAAAAATTACAAAACAAGGAAGAGAAATTCATAAACAATTCTATAGAAGAGTTTATCTTTTTTACAATTAAGTGTATCTACCCAGTGAATATAATAATGACATACTAAAAACATATGATAAAAAGGTGTGTGTATATATATATATATATATATATATATAACTGAGTTCATTAGTATGGAAATTATATGATTGATTGAACGTACAAAATGAGACTATAAATATATCAAATTTCTTCTTTTAAGAAACCATAAATCATTAAATCTTTTTTATGCAGATAAAACAGATATGGATGGGAGAAATCAATCTGTTCTGTGATTATTATGTTAATCGTGTAAATAGGATAAGAAACGCTTTTATGCTAAGTGATAACTTTTTAATTCTAACAATTCAATCAAAATTTAATTGTAAAAATAATTTAAACTGGATTGATTTAAAAAAATTCAAAAAAATTCAAATTTGAAACAAATTTTTGGATTAAACTTGATTTAAATTTGTTTAAATTATTAAAAATATTTAAAATTAAAATAATATTTTTATTTAAATCGAAATTATAAGTCATTTGATTCCATCATATTCAACATTCAAAAAAATTCTATTTCTTTTCTATATTTTGATATAATAACTTGACTAATTTCACAAGTCATTCAAAATAATTCAATCTTAACTAATTCAAAAGAATAAGTTATAATTAATTTAATTCCACAATAATTCAATCTGAATTCATTCAATCCCGCTTAGTTCCTCTTCTACTTCCGTGGCGCATCTCATATTTTATCCTTAAAAATTGCGAGGACTGGCTGTTCGTCCGGTCCATATGGGACCAGTAAATGTTCCTTTTCATTGACAAATATAAACTTGCATCACTTGAAAATAATAAATTAAACTAAAACAATGTGAACAACAATATTTTGTATTTTTCACTAATGTAAATGAAATTAAATAACAAATTTATAAATTAAATAAATATTTTTTTATTTTTAGTCAAATATTATTATTCAACTATTTGTATATATTGTTGGGCTAATAATTTAGAAAATCTAAAAATATGTGCATATTTACAATTATAGTCCAAATTTATAAATTTTGTAATTGGGACCCATTTTTGAATTTTAATAATAATTATAGCCAAATCACAAACTAAGGAGAAAAAGTGTATGTATTAAGTTATAATTAATTGATATTTAGTTGATTAAATAGTAATTAAACTATAATTGATACTAGTTGATAAAAAATTAATTAAAAAATGGATAATTTTCTCCTAATTTTGTAATTTGGCTATAATTGTTCTTAAAATTCAAAAATAAATCTCAATTGCAAAGTTTATAAGTTTGAACTATAATTATAAATACACATATTTTTACATTTTCTAAATCATTAAGCCTATATTATTTAATAAAACATATTATAAACAACATGATATATAAAACAAATAAATTAGCACAATCTAGTCTAATCTCGTTTAGTCTAGAACAAGACAAGACATTTGCTTTATTCAAACTCGTTGGTCTAGTCTAAATCTCTTTTGTTCATAAATTAGCACATTTGATAATTTTTTTTACAAATATAAAATTTTTTTCATTTTTTATTCAGTTTTTATATCTATTTTGATCAAATTTTGTATTTTTTTCATTTACTTTTTGCATGTTTTAAAAAATTTCAATAAAGTAAACACGACATTGATAGTAACAGTAACCATAAATTGTGTTTACCTTATTATTTGGATATAAAATTTTTTCACTTCAGATATAGAATTTGTTTATTTTTTGTATAGAAATTGAAAAAAATTCTATAATTATGTATATATAAAATTTTTTCATTATATATGTAAAATTTATTCAAATTTTGTATACACTTGAATAAATTTTGTTTTTTATTTGTTCAAAAAGAAAAAAACTATTGCATCCAAATTATTTTAAGAAAAAAGAAAGGAAAAAAAAATTTAAAACTGTAGAACCCAAGACACTCAAATAGTTTTATTTATTTCTGTATACAATTTGAAGAAAAAAGTATTTGAACAAATTCTATTTTTATTTGAAAAAAAAAAAAAAAGAAAAGAAAAAACTGTAGCACCAAAATACCCAAATATTTTATTTATTTTTTTACAGATTTAAAAAAAAAACATTTGAATAAATTTTATTTCTTATTTAAAAAAATTATATCACTAAAACATCATTTTAATATAAAAAAGAAAAAAATCAACATAAAAAAAAAATATTTCACGCAAGGCCAAATATGACCTCGAATACGAAATTCTGAATAGTCAATGACCATGCTGAATGCATTCAAGAAGAAAAATATCATAAAGAATAATTTTATAAAGAATGGCATTTAGTGAGAGATTTTATTGTTATCGATTTCGGTTCCGAGTAAATATTTCATACTAAAAAAGTGTGAGATATCTCATTAAAATGCAATGAAAATATCATAATTAATCACTCTAGTATTGTATATGAACGTTTAAGATTTCATCAATATTTTTAGAATTAAATTAAAGATCAAACTGATTAGTTATTTAATTTTTTATTCTACTTGTTTGATCGATTCGACTAATTTAATTCAATAAGACTGATTTTTAATTTTTTTAAAAAATATATATTAAAAATATATAAAAATAAAAAAGTATAATATGATAAAATATTTTAAATATTTAAATTTTAAATAAAATAATATAATTTTAAAAAAATCAAAATTTTATAATTTTTAATTTGAATCATTGATCGAATTATTGTTTATTACGAAACTTGAACTACCTTCCAATAAGACTGGACTAGACTGAACAAAACATTGTCACAGTACCAACCTTATCAATGGTCCTTATTCAAAACAATAAGATGAACCAATGACCATCAAAGCACGTGCCGTTATGCACCACCTTCCATAATATCCCAGCGAAATTACACAATAAACCCTCTCACTCCTTCCTCTTGCCTTTCAAATACTTTTTCTTCTTTCTCTACTCTCTTTTCCCTTGCCTATATAAACCCCCCATTCTGCCTCCATTGCCAACCATCATTTCCGAGAGTTATATAAACAAAAATGGGTTCCCTTCCCCATATAGTAGAAGACTGCATGGGTGTCCTCCAACTCTTTAGTGATGGCACCATCGTTAGGGCAAAAGCTATTGATTTCAAGATACCAATCATCAATGACAACTCCATCATCTTCAAAGACTGTCTTTTTGACAAAATTCATAACCTTCATCTTCGTCTCTACAAACCCACTTTAATATCAACATCAAACAAGAAACTTCCCATCTTATTTTTCCTCCATGGTGGTGGTTTCTGTGTAGGCTCCCGCTCATGGCCTAACTGTCACAACTGTTGCCTGCGGCTAGCTTCTGGCCTCAATGCCCTTATCGTTGCCCCTGACTACCGTTTGGCACCAGAACATAGGCTTCCGGCAGCCATAGATGATGGAGTTAGTGCCATGCAGTGGCTGCAAGCTCAAGCTTTGATGAGTAGTAGTGAAAATGGTGATGCATGGCTAAGCAATGGTGGAGTTGACTTTGACCAAGTTTTTGTCATGGGTGACTCCTCTGGGGGCAATATTGTACACCACCTAGCGGTTCGGTTTGGTTCTGGTTCGACCAGTTTGGCCCCGGTTCGAGTACTAGGTTATGTACTGTTGGCGCCATTTTTTGGTGGAATTGCTAGGACGAAGTCAGAGGAAGGGCCTAGCGAACACTTGTTGAATCTAGAGATACTTGACAGGTAACCTAACGAATCTCTGTCTTTTCCATTGCTATTAATTACCCATCCATATGTGTGTTGATTAACTAATAAATTAGTTTTTATTCATTAATTAGAATTTGCTAATCAAACTATTTATTCCCAATTTTATTTTTAAAAAATTATGTGCTACTGCTATTTTATTGCAACAATTTGGGTTATATGTATATATTTATAACCTAACGAATCTCTGTCTTTTCTATTGCTATTAATTACCCATCCATATGTGTGTTGACGTATACTTATCTAGTTTTGCTTTAACTAATAAATTAGTTTTTATTCATTAATTAGAATTTGCTAATCAAACTATTTATTCCCAATTTTATTTTTAAAAAATTATGTGGTACTACTATTTTATTGTAACAATTTGGGTTATATGTATATATATATAACCTAATGAATCTCTGTCTTTTCCATTGCTATTAATTACCCATCCATATGTGTGTTGATGTATACTTATCTAGTTTTGCTTTAACTAATAAATTAGTTTTTATTCATTAATTAGAATTTGCTAATCAAACTATTTATTCCCAATTTTATTTTTAAAAAATTATGTACTACTACTATTTTATTGTAACAATTTGGGTTATATATACACACACACACACACACAGTGAGTTTGATAATATCAAAAATATTTAAAGAGATGAAATAATTATTCATTTTAAATAATGATTAACATTAATATGCTATAATTTTGTAATATAGAGCTTGCTTACTTTAGTTGATATGTAGTCATTATCATGGAAAGAACTTGTGTTTTGTAAAATGTGGATTTCCTTGTTTCAAATTGAACACTCAAATGATCCAACTCTTAAAAAGTAGTGGCTCTTTTGGAGAGCTATATATGGCTCAGAGTTAGGATCTTTAGGCAAATCTACATCCCCAGATTGCTACACAAATTGATGATGGCTCTCTTAGTGGAATATGCATAATAAGTTGCAAGTTAGGCGAGGGGGAATTGGGGTTACCCATAATAATATCTAAGTACTTGACTTGATAAGCATATCTTGATTAGGTCAGCATAATAGCAACAAATTTGTGCAATTACAATCAAAGGCCAGAGTCAAAAGATACTTCTTTTTCCATTAATCTGTCACTAATAACAATGGACAACCCTATTTATCGTATGAATGACATTAAAAACCAAGAAACAGGAGCTTAAAAATTCGTACAGAATGAAATATTTCTCAGCCTTTCTGACCAGTTCTTATCTCATTTATATTTTCTTATTTGGGTTGGACCATATCAACTGATAAAAGGGATTTGATGTGTTTGCATTTAGTTCTGTACGCATGGCCGGTGCCACTTTTACTTGGCCTCTTTTCTCTTGAAGAGAAAGAATATATATAAGAGCTAGGGCTACAGTGTCTTAGGATTCAATATATTATTTATTTTAATATGTGTTTGAATAAAGTATAATAACAAAAAATTAATGAATGTCATTTATATTCTTTGATAACAGCATTAGAAAAAAAATGTGATATTAAATTGCTATATTGAAAAAGACGAACATAATATGAATTTTTAGTTTAACCGTATTAATGAAATCGCTATCAAATTCATGAGGTTCTGAATTTAAATATCAAATATATATATATATATATATATATATATATATATATAAAATAAAATTTATATATGAAGCTCACATAATTATAAAAACATAGTGAAAAAAATGTATTCAATAATTTTTAGAATATTCAAGTGTTTGTTCCAAACTGATTTTTTTTTTTTTGAGAAGAGCCAAACTGAAATTAATTCATATAAATTATTATCGTTATTATTAATCAAGTGACCGTTCTCATTAGTTAATGTGTCACGCCTAGATTCAGTTTCATGGATTTTTGGCACCCAATATTTCACACGTCTGCTAATAATTATGTCTCACATATGGTTTGCTTTATGGCCTGTGATTTTGTGATTTGTGGAGCTCACTAATATCTGCATTAATGGAGTTGATTGTGGGCACAATAGGACAGAATAGAACTCTCCCACAGTAGTGCTTATTCATTGTAGTATAGTCTATTAGATTTGTCAATTGATGGATGATTGATTAGAATTACCTTCACAAACTTTCTAGCTATATAATAATGGCACCACACAGATCAGGATTGGCAACATTTTCAAAGTGATAACCTCATGAACAGAATAACCACTCTCTATTCTATGATTTTATGGCTGTTTGGTTCTTAAGATTATTAACTTTTTCTTAATAAATTATAGAAGGGAAAGTTTAACGAGTACATAAATAAAAATTAAATTTAGTATCTACGGTTGAAAATCTAGTTAGATTTAGTAGAGGTGATTATTTGGGTAATTATTTGGGGCTAGAAGACCCCATGTAGCTTGGGCAAAATAAAGCCAGCATAGCAAATCCATTATAAAAAAGGTCTTGAAAGAGCCATTTCCCTTCTTTTTCTAATTTATTTTTGTTTGTCTGCTGCTACCCATTAACCATATCCCTCTTCTCTCACGTGCTGCAATTTGATTTAGCCGCCGGATGATTTTTTTTTTTTTTCCTAAAAAAATACCCAAAAAATCCAATTATAGATTCAAAGGAATCATAAGTCAATCTCAGGAAATTAAAATATTCCCAAATTATTTATTTAGGTATGGAAAATTACACCATTTGGGTTATCTTCCTTGTACTCTCTACATGTGGTGCATAAGTAGTCACGTTTACTATAATGCATGATATCAAGTTCCACCATATGATACATCCCTTTGTGATAATTTTCCTGTAATATAAATGCATAAATAGGTACATGTAAGAGGAAAATCTATTTTAGATACATCTAATGTGTAATATAATAAGGTTTGGTGTATGTATGTGTGTGTGTGTGTGTGTGTGTGTGTATATATATATATATATATATATATATATATATATATATGAAAGTGTCATGTTCAAAGAGCCAAACAATTTTCACATTAGTGGCTGCTCCAACATGTACAAGGGATTGAGATATGTAGTGGAGCCTTCTCCATTTACTATTGTCTCACACTTATCTTGTGAAAAAAGTTGCCCAATAATTGACGAAACTTTTGAAGGAAAAGCAATTTAGAAGAAAATAAATATTTATTAGTTTATATTATCAAGAAAAGGTATGAATTGACGCTTGATTTGTTTGCTTTTAAATATTATTGTCACCACATGCATTCAGATTTTGGAGACTTTCTATGCCTGTTGGAGAAAGTAGAGACCACCCATTGGCTAACCCTTTTGGACCAAATAGCTTGAATCTTGAAAGTGTTGCACTTGATCCTATCTTGGTGATGGTAGGTAGC
>CATIWR010032418.1:0-38842 GCA_949677035.1 Omphalea diandra | reverse complement strand
AAATTTATCTTCTTCTCAACTGGAATTAACCTCTCATGACATGTTAATCATGCATGGTTAGTGAGAATTATGGAGTAATTGAGGTAGATCTCTTGGATGGAAGTTGTAATCCAAGAGAATAAGAGTTGATTCTGTTGGATTTTTGCTATTAGAGCAGAATTTTGCACCCATGATTTCGTAACTCTAGAAGAGGAATTAGGGAAAATGCAAAATATTCAAGTTGTAGCTTTGTGTCTCATATAAATGTGTATGAAACAGTTTTGCTTCATTTTGTGTATGTGAGGAGATATGACCCCTTCAGTAGGACTAGGTCAAATCCGAACTCAGATGATCTCAGTCTTCTGTTTTCTTATATTTTGATGGCCTTATGTTCTGATTTTGACAAAGTGTAAAACATACAATTTGTAGGATTATGTCCTCTATAAACACCTGTAAACCAGTTTTGATTGATTTGCTATGTGGAAGGAGTTATGGCTCATTGATTGGGACTGACTCTGTACCAGAGTGAAACCCACCTTTCTTTTGAATCTGTTTTCCAAGTATTTGATGGCCATAGATTCAGAATTCGATGATTTTCAAAACTTAAAAGTTGTACATTTATGTATGATGTACATACCTGTGAAATAGGTTTGCCAAATTCTGCAAGGTTGTTGAGATGTTGTCCCTTCATCATGACTGGTTGGTAACATGTTACAAACCTGCTCATCCTGAGATTGGTCCTTTGTTTTGGTGACCTTATAGACTGAATTAGACAATAAGTAAAACATGAAAAATGTTCCTTCATATTGTTTTTAACTAGTGGTAGATTATTATTACAATTAGATGTGTACAATTTGAGATACACCCAAGAGAGTAAGACTTACTCAGACTGAGAGGACACTGCAATAGGGCAACATTTAAAAATTCACCAAATTTTTTGTGTACCTGATATTGACCTGAAATTTGAATATATTGTGTGTTTATGTGTCTAGGTTTTTTTAAAAAAAGAATCAAGTCATTTGGATGAGTATATCTTGAGTTATTACAGTGATAGTGTAGCAAACTCAGGCTGCTCAATTAGGAATATATGCATAAACATAGGTCCACTTGCATGGATCATGCACCAAGCATTCATAATCATTTTGACATACTTATAACCATGTATGTATCAAATTCTGGGGTCTCAAAACTTTGAGGAAGCCATAGAGAGGGAACCAAACCTACCGTAAAGGTCGGTAACAACAAAAGGTGAGTAAAAACCATAATTGGATTCAATGGGTGTATGTGATAATTGTATGATACGATTATGTTCTATTAAATGTATATATGATTGAATTGTTACATGTTACATGAAAATATAAGTCAAGTGAGAACGATTGAATTGTTACATGGGAATAATTTGATTATGTTCTATTACATGTATATATGATTGAATTGTTACATGTTACATGGGAATACAAACCAAGTGAGAATTAAATGCTCTTAACGATTACTTGGTATATCATTTGTGAATAAGCACTTACATATGGAACTAAAAGGGGCGTTGTGACTAATTTATCAAACACTTGCAAATCACAGGAAGATGGACCAATAGGTCCCAAATCATATGTTACATGAATCACATGAATATCCCGGGAGCAATGTTTGCCTTGCTCGGTCACGACAAAAACAAAGCTATTACATTTGCAGTTGCATAGCCAATTGTTATACTTGCAATGTATCTTGATGATATTTGATTATGGATTATGTCATGAGAATTTGATTATTATTTTTATTCACTGAGTCGCAACTCAACAAATCGCAAATTTTTTTTTAGATATTGAAGAATAGGAATTGGACACTTTGGTGCTTTCAGTTTTACATTGAGACATATGGACCACAGGTTGTCGGTTGAATCCAAACTCTCCCTCTCCTTTTGTCATATATATATATATGTACATCAAATACATGTTTGATTGTGTGTGTAGGATGGATAAAACCATTATGCATATGTATTTTGGACATGAATGATATGAGTTATGTAAATGAATATGGTTGTTACACCTTATTTCTCTCAAATTGGTTGAGTTCCTCTTGCATAACAATCACCCAACTTTCATCATTAAAAGCCTCATCAATTTATTTTGGCTCAAATTGATAAACAAAGGCAAGGTTATTTTCTAAAAGATTAAGTTCAGATATAGTACTTACACCTTTTAAGGTATCACCAATAATTAAGTCTTTGGGGTGATGCTTGAAGAATCTACATTCCTTGGGTATATCTTGATTTGGTACAACTTATTATTGATGTCATGGTTTCTTTTCTATTCTTAATGATTCACCTTTATCTTTGTCTTCATCTTCCTCTCTCGTAGTATGCTCTAACTCTAAATTTTCAAAGTCACCTACAAGATCATCAATAAAAGAACCTTTCCTAAGATCAAGTTTACTATATTCATCAAAAACTACATTCATAGACTCCTCAAATACCATTGAACTTTTATTAAAAATCATACAGGCTTTGCTAGAGGTTTAATATCCTAAGAATATACCTTCATTGGTTTTAGAATCAAATTTTCCAAGATTACCTTTGGTATTGAAAATATAACACTTACATCCAAATACTCTTAGGTATGATAACTTGGGTTTTCTACCATTCCATAGCTCATAAGATGTTTTATTGAGAATGGGTCTTTTAAAACTCTATTTACGATATAACATGAAGTATTAATGGCTTCGGCCTAAAAGTAATTTGGCAAAGAATACTCATTGAGCATAGTTCTAGCCATTTCTACTAGTGTTCTATTTTTCCTCTCTACAACACCATTTTGTTGTGGTGTTGTAGGAGTTGAAAAGTTGTGAAAAATCCCATTCTCTGAACAATAAGTTTCAAAAGACTTATTTTGAAATTTTTTTCCATGGTCACTTTTTATAGAAGAAATGAAGTAACCTTTTTCATTTTGAATTCTTTTTGCAAAGCTCTTGAAAGCATCAAATGTATCATTCTTATGAGCCTGAAAGGACATTTAAGTAAACCTAGAATAATCATCAACTAGGACTAGTGTTTAATATTTTCCACCTAAACTATCACTCCTAGTAGGTTGTATCAAGTCCATATGAATTAGTTGAAGAGGTTTAGATGTACTTACAACTTTTTTAGTTTTGAAGGAAGATTAATGTTGCTTTCCCATTTGGCAAGGACCACATGTCTTATTTTTTGAGAAACTTAGCTTAGGAAGACCTTCCACTAGCTTTCCTTTAGATAAGCTTTGTAAGAGCTCTATGCTAGCATGTTTAAGCCTTTTATACCATAGCCAAGCTTCATTACTAATAGACATAAGACACTTGAAAGATTGGTTAACCAAATTGTCTAAGTCAATTGAGTAAGTATTGCCTTTCCTTTCACCCTTGACTTTTATCCACTAATGTGGTAACTCGACATTCTCTAAGGTCAAAGGTGACTTTGTTACCTTTGTCATACAATTGACTTACATTTAACAAATTATGTTGCAAGCCATTAACTAACAAAACATCATTAGTCAAGGAGTAACCATTCTTACCAATGGTTCAAATGCTAATTACCATACCCTTGGCATTGTTACCAAATGTGACATTGCCACCTTCTTTTTATTTCAAGGCCATGAATACCTTCATATTACCCGTCATATGATTTAAGCATCCACTGTCCATATTTCAATTATTTGATTCATTGGTGGCCATCAAACATCCCTACATAACACAAATAAATTATCTCCTCTTTGGTACCAAACATACTTAGGTCCTAAGGGGTTAGGCATTGAAGGGTCCTTCAATTTGATGTGAGTCTTTTGAATGTAGCAATAAATATTAATATGTCCATACCTCATGCCATAATGACATTGGAGTTTAGATTTGTGAATCTTTCTCCTATGCACAATCTTAGTATGAATAGGGGGCCTTCTCATACTTTAGTTATGGGAATGTATGCAAGTGCATGAGTGATGATAAGTAGAAGAGAATTTTTAATGTTTGTGTATTTGAGCATGCTTCTTGTTGTACATATAAGCATGATATGCTCTTTATTCATTGGCTCTTGAGCCTTATGGGGCCTTACCTTTGCCGTTAGGCATAGGTGGCTTAGTGATAGGAGCATCTCTCTTCCTAATGACCTCAATACTTGAAGTTTAAGGTGTTGTTGCTTTAATAAATGTAGTAAGTGTAGATGTGGAGGTTGTGGCTTCATTAAATCCTAGACCATGCCTAATTAAGGGAGGCCTTTGTGATACTATGAGTGCATCCAAAGCTTCCTTACCCTTACGAAATTTTGAGATAGAGGTTTTAAGCTCAATAACTTCTCCCTTTAGAGAATCATTCTATTTTCTTAATGAAGCTAATGTTGAAGATGATTTAAAAAGATTTTTCATAGCCTTTTTGAGTTCTTTTTTTGAAGCCCACAATTCAGTCACAAGATTATTGAGGGATTTGAAATCAACCTCCAATTTTGAACATTTCTTCTTATAAGATTTCATTTGTGACTTATACTTGTCACATCTCATAGTGAGAGCTTCTAAAAGCTCTTCATCTACATCATCTATCATAATCTGAATGATAATGAGATGAAGTGCTTACCTCATTAGAAGAGTCTTCTTAAGCCATGAAGCATATGTTGGCAATCTCTCCATCCTCATCATCCTCAGTTGAGCTATCATCCTAAGTGGCTTTGAAGCTTTTTCTCTTCTCTTTGTCTTCTTTTTTCTTCGTCTTTAGCTTAGGACAATCATATTTGATGTGGCCTTGCTGGCCACACTTATAACAAGTGACTTCGGTTGATCTCTCTTTATGATTAGGAGTAGCTCTCTTAAAGTTTCTTCTTTCCTTTCTTCTTCTAATAAGCTCCTTGGTCCTTCTAGACATCATTGCTAGTTCTTCTTCCTCGTTGTCACTTTCTTCTTCACTTGAACTAACATCCACTTCTTTCTTTTTAAAAGTCGACTTGAGTGCCAAGGTTTTCTTTTTCATGTTTTTTAGATTTTTCTTCTTGGCCCCTCATTTTCTTCATCTTCTCATCTTTCTTTTAAGGCTAACTCATATGTTAAGAGTTTGCCTATCAAGACATCCATTAGCACCTTCTCTATTTTTTAATTGAATTCTTGGATACTGCACACTCTATCACTAAACTTTTCAAGAGGTAAAGACTTTAAAATTTTAGAGTTTACCTCATGATTTGTGAAAATCCTACCAAACTTCTTCATGTTGGTGATGATTGCTAGGAGTCTATTCGTCATGTTGATGATGCTATCATTCTCCTTCATCATGAACAACTCCCCCTCAATAACAGACATCTATAGCTAGCTGGATTTCACCAAGGTGGTGCCTTCGTGATTGTTCTCCAATGCTTTCCATATCCTATGGGATGTTCGGTAATGTTGTAGTCTTCCAATCTCTTCTCTTGAAATAGAGGTTAGAAGAATTGTCATTGCTCTCTTATTCTTGCCATTTGATCTTTTATGTGCTCAAAGCCACTATTCTTTATGAATGAGTTCTTCACTCTTATCCATTACTTTGGTGGGTGGCTTCCATTCTTTAACCACAACATCCTAAAGGTCCACTACATCTCTATCAAGATGGATCTCCATCTGATGCTTTCAATGAGTATAGTCAGCTCCATCAAAGTAAGGCTTGAGGTGTGAGTGGATTCCTTCATGTGCCATGACCTTTACTCACCCAATTAAGGCTTTTTTTAGTAAGACTTGGCTCTAATACCACTTGTTGGCCTACGACACCAAGAAAGGGGGTTGAATTGATGAGTAGAAAATAAAGCAATTGACATAAATGTTTATAGTGGTTCAGATGTTAACTAACCCTATGTCCACTCCCTAATTCTCTACAATTGGGTGTTTCACTCAACTCAATAGGTGTTTCCAAGGTCACACCAAACTTTTACAACTTGTGTTTTCTAGGCTCACATAAAAACCTCTTATAAGTGTTTTCAAGGGTTACACTAAAACCTTTCACAAGTGTTTTCAAGGCTCACACTAAAACCTCTTACAATGGTTTTTATTGCTCACACCAAATAATCACTAAAGCATAAATGAGAAGTAAAAGAATGAGTAGTAAATTAGCAAGAGTATGGTTACAAATTAATGAATTCTCTTGCATTTACATATGTTTGGTGGAGTATTTATAACTCATATCCACTAAAGAGATGTTGGACTAAAACTATCAATAAATCTCCAAAATGTGTTAGGCAGATTCAACATTAAATGCTTGTCAGGTTGAAATCGCGGTCGCTACTACCTTTTCGCGATTGTGAATTTTCAATTTCTATAGAGGAGCCAAAAAGTTTGTCGAAAAACCTCGTTCTTATATAACGGCTAGTCCACGTGTCAGCTTTCCATTGATCATCTAAGAAAATATAACCATTATGTTCTAACCACTCTCAAAAGTTACAGTCACGAGATAATAATGCCTTAGGCAAGACTGAGACCACAAATTCCTCTGTTTAAAGAGGAAACTTCAACTCCTTGAGTCGCAGTCGCTACTAAATTTTTACCCTCGTGATTTTTTATCTTTGAATGGACACTTGGGCCATGTTATGGTTGTCGCTTTGGTTTCCTTCTTTTACGCTATGAAAGTCATGGTTGAGACTCAGACGCGACACCTACTGCAAATTTCTCTGTGATTAAGGCTTAGCAATCTTTTCCTGTTTCGCCTTAGTGAAATAGCCCTCGATTTCTTTTGTTATAGCTTCATCCTTTCTTATAATTTATTCGCAGTCGCGATTTACCATACCCACACTGTGAATTAGAGTGATCTTTATAAGTTTGAAGATTTTGAACTCCATCCAACTTTCATGAAAAACTCTAACTTATAATCTGTGAAACAACACTTAATGAAAGTATTAAAATTGATCAATCTTTATTGTCAAGATCAAAACAGGTTCATGACTTAGGTTAAATCAACCTAGTCCAGCATATGGTTTTATATCTCCTAAGATCTCCTAACTAAAGGCTTTCTCAAAAGAATTTACAACTTAGAAATTTGAGAAAAAACACTCATACTCAAGCAATAAACAATTTAGAATACACTCACAAGGTATGCTTGATTTGGTGGAGAGTTTTGAAAGAACAATAAAAACTTGTTCTTTAACTCTATTTTTGAAGATAACTTTACGAGCTTTGATAATGATTTTTTCTTGTAATCCAGATTGCACTTATTTCACCCCTTTTATTCAAAGATTTATTTCATAATAGAAAATACTCATTTTTTAGCCATTTTCTCTTTTTTATTTATGTTGTGGGAGGGTCCTTTTATTAGTAAAGACACAAAACTATCCGTTAGAAAAAAGGATGTCACTCTATGTCACCAGAGTAGCCACTCAACACGCCTGTTGGATAATCTCCACACATATTGTTGAGCAATTTTTTAGTAGAATACAACTTTAATAGTCATTGATCATAATGAAATGCCCAATAGAACTAGCTGTTAGAGAGATATTTGCCTATATGCTCTTTTTCTGACTTTCTCAATTTTTGACTCAATAACACCTTCAACAACTGTTGGAATTCAACTTCAACTCTTTTTGAGATATGGATAATAACTGTTGAAAAATTCTAGGAGGGTATGAACTTGATGCTCTCTTTTCAAGATTTTTTATAGTGCTTCAATGGTTATTAGTAAGCTTTCAATGCCCCTTGAGAAAGATCTCAATGCTTGTTGAATTTTGAAGGTGCCCATTGGAGGGTCCAAAAACTTTAGCTCTGTCTGGAAGCTTTTCCAATGATTATTGGTAAATATCAAATGCCCACGTCGAGATCTTGAGAGTTTTGTATACATCAAATTACTTGGTCCAACGCCTGTTGTGACAATGCAACCCTATTGAGATGTTTAGGAGCCACGCCCATTATGAAATTGCATTGCCCATTGTGAAGATCAACTTCCAAGACTCAAGTGTTTGAATCATCCAATGCCTATTGAGTTTTGAGATAGCTATCGATTGTGAGGTCCAGAGGCTTTACTCACACTTGGGTGTCACTTCAATACTTGTTGAGAATCTTCAACACCCATTGATAAAGTCATAACGCCTACTGAAATTTGGGACTTTCAATACTTAGATTTTTTACCGAAACGCTTTCTTGAAACGTCTTTGATAAAAAGATTGATGTACTTACAAGATTTTACATAACTAATTTGGATAAGAGTTAACTTTTAGACATGTTTGTAATCATCAAAACAAGCTTGATTCACCATACTCCTAAGCTAAGTTCAACAAAAATACATGTCATTAAGGACAATGCCATATTAAAGTGAAGGGGGGGAATGGGAGGGCGAAGGATTTGTGATCTTGTGCTTACACCTATATTATGCTTACACCTATTATTGAACCTTTAGGTTTCAAGTCTTATTTTGATGATTACAAACACATCTAAGAGGTAACATTTGTTCAAGTTATCTGTGTTAATTCCTGCATGTACATTAATTCATTTAACCATGAGAATTGGAGAAAGAGTTATGTTTGAAAACTCTAAGTCTTATAGAGTAATGGTCAAGTAAACTAAGCTTGACAGTCCAACATGTGTTTTCATATTTCAACAGGCATTGTGGCTCTAGCAATGGGCATTAAAGGAACATAATAGGCGTTGGAATATCACCCTAATAATATGCAAGTCTTCTAGATCTCACAACAATAGTTGTCCTTTACTATAACAAAACATTAGATAACTCAATCACATGGGTTATGGATATTGAACTTCATAATAGGCATTGCAAATTCACAACATATGTGGTTCTTGATTGCTTAATAGGTGTTATATTTTCACTATAGGCATTAGGTTAAGTGACTTGAATTGAGCAAAACTCTCAAGATCTTGAAACAACATTGATCCTACCAATAGGCATTGTAAAAGCTTCCTAGTTTGAGTAAAAGTTTTTGGACCCCCTAATTAGACACTCTTAATAACATAACAGACATTAACATTTTTTTAATGGGCATTGGAAGTTCAATAACAGCCGTTAAGTATTATAGAAGATCCTAGAAAATAGAGCATCAAGTTTACTTCTTATTAGAAATCTACAATGGGCATTGTTCAAATCTTAATAGGGGTTGATGTTGAAGTCCAACATGCATTAAGAATTCCCAAAAACCATTGAAGATTAGTTGAATAAGCAAATGAGAAAGTCAAAAGATGAGCATCAAGTTAAACTTCTCTTTAATAGCTAGTTCCAATTCAAGATATCAATAATTATTGATGACTCGATAATAGGCATTGAGAATTTTCAATAGGCATAGAGAAGTTCCAACAAGTGTTAAGTGTCTACATATGTGATATGAAGTGTTGACCTTCTTTCTAATGACTAGTTCTTTGTTGCAACCAATAAAATGACCCACTCTTAATAGAAACAAATAGAGAAAATGTTTCATTAAGTGAGTATTTTATTGTGAAAGCTATTTTCAAATAAAAAGGGTGAAACAAGAGTGATCCAGCAATTAAGAGAAGATCATTATTAAAGCTTTCAACTGTTATCTTTAAAAATAAAGTTTAAAGAACAAGTTTTCCAAAATTTCTAAGCATACTTTGTAAGTGTACTTTAAAGTGTTTTATTGTTTGAGTGAGAGTGTTATCCTTATCTTCAAAGTTGTAATTTTTATTTGAGGAAACCCTTGGTTAGGAGATCTTTAATTCTTCATTATTTCTACATTTAGTTTTTATTTCCAACTACTTGTCATTGCCTTATTCAATCGCCTTCTAGGGTACCAAGGGACAACACCTATATACAAAGCTTAAATGGATCAAAAAAATTTTATGATTTTTTGCAAAATATATAGCTTAGTTAATCTTTCTTTGGTAATCATTATGGGTTATCATGAAAGAGATACCATTCTTAGGATGAATTTGATATAAAAGAATTTAGAGTTATTTATCAATTTGAGTAGTATAACTTATGAGTGTAGTTGGAATGCAATGAGATTGTGTTTTACATGTATGTTGAAACAAGTAATTTGGCTAGCTATGAATAGATGTAATTATATAAGCTTAAATGAAAAATTAATTGATATTGTGCTTTTTTAACTAATAATTATGAAGTAGTTTAAGAGATATGAATTAGGAATGATCAAATTTAGTTCAAAAGAAAGAGAAATAATTACATTATTTTCAGGATACTTAGTGACTGGGGATCTTCATGACCAATGTTAATTTTCATATAAAACGACAAACTAAAAGCAAGAGTATCCAAAACATTTTTGAGAAGTTTTAAAAAAGTTTGAAAGAAATAAACTCTCTCTCTCATTATGAGTTTCTAAGTCTCTAAAGCAAATAGTCTTCAATATTACTATCATCCCCTTGTTATTTTCTTCTTCTCTTCTCATCTTTGGTTTCATTAATCTCCCATCTCTGCTAGGGTTATGGAAGCCAAGTGGTGGGCATATCAAAAGGATTGTGGAGCACTTCATGAGTACTAAGGCTAAAGGACTGTTAAAAGTAAGCAAGGAAGCTTGAAGAAAGCAATAGTCATACAGTGTTGACCTCTCATAAAGACTTCTTAACCTATTGTTGCTGATCACAGTTATACTGATATCCTCAGCTGAGATTCTATAACTTTCAATTTTGAAAATTTCCTGAATTCAGCATAATCTAGTAAGCTCTAGCAGGGGTGGTCCTTAACGGTATCAGAGCCTCGTTCTTCTTTTCTTTTCCAAGGGTGATTGATATGTAATTATTAAAGACTAAAGGCTATCTTCTACAAATGGAAAATTCTTACACAGGTACTGTTCTTTCTTTTTCAACCTCTCAACCAACTATAACTTCTCTTTCTATTTCTATTCCTCATTCTCCTTCTTTTAGAAAATCCACTTCCTTTAAAATAGACTATTTATATGAGCTTAGTTACCTTCCTAAAAATCAAAAAATCCAAGATACACATCTTCCTTTCCTTAACCCTTATGATGCTTTCCAAATGCATAAAGCTTCTTGGACTTGTTCTATCAAATCCCTAATCAGACAAACACCTAAAGCTATAAAAGAATATGTCCAATCTTCTAGCATTGATTAGTGTTCTATTCCAGCTATAGGGAAATAACAATTTGTTACTCTAGAGATCCCTCCAGAGTTTATTCAACAATAGGTATCACAGGGATATACTCATATCCATTTTGGAGCTATCCGTATAGTAGTCAGCTATCACAGGAGAAAAGGATTACCGGTCTTTGCAAGAATTGCCTTGCTTGACAATAGATATCTGGAGTACCAACATGTAGTAAATGGGACAGTAGAAACCTCTCTTAATGCAGGAACTATTATGTTCACGTTTTATCCTAATTATAATTTATCCTTTAAAGATCCTTATGTATTAAGTGCTTTAAAGGTGCAAATCCAGATAACCGGAGCTCCTCAAGTAGTCTCTGCAATGACAGCTACTCTTCATTACTAGATGATCTACAGAATCTAGAATCATTCGATTGATTTGTCACTCCCTTATGAAAATGAGGCCCTGTTGATCATGGCAGACACTAATAATGCTCCAACTTGCATTCATATTCCTCGATAAATTACGAGGAATGAACTTCTCCAGCTGTTATCAGAGGCTTGGGTTACTAGCTATGAACAGATACATCAGAGTACCCAACTAGTTCAATCCATTGAACCAGTCTACTTCCGTAGAGCAGACGGTACTGTAGAAACCAATTCACAAGAACTCCTCCAGCTACAACAAAAGGTGGTGTATTTACAACACAGTTCATGATGACTCCTTGTTCTCCAGAAAAAGATATGCCAGTTGTTTATTTTGAGAACAACGAAAATCCAGTCTATCCATATGAACGTGATAGGCACTATTTTTGGGATGAATGTCACTGTAATGCTTGTCTTTATGGTTCAGATGAGGAAGAAAATGAACCAAAGAAAATAAAGGGAAAAGGATGCTCAAAGATCTCCATGAAGAAAAGATTTGAAGATGGTGATCCTTCAGTAGGATTGCTGGGAGAACTTTCAGGCAAATATGACTATGTTGTCAATTATGGTCCTATTCCCCAAACACTTACACTTCAGCCAAAAGAGTCTATCCACAAGTTACCACAATACCAAACACCTTTACCTTACTCAGTACAAGTCTAGAAATAGCAACGCAAAATACCTCAACAAATTCCACAACTCTATATGTTTCAACCTATAGAGGAAGACTTCCCACCATTGGCTGACACAGTAAACCAAAATACTAGAGTCAAGACCATGGCAGTCATAAAAAAATCCCACCAGAGTAAACCCTGAAGGACAACCTTTGAGTGTTGCTCCAGCAGCAACAGTTCTTAACTCGCAGTCTACCAACGCTCAGGCTCAAAATAAGATTCTAAAAACCATATAATCTAAGGTAGACAAAGTTTCACAATAAGTCGATCATGTGGAAACTCGACTTAATGAGCATGAAAGAGCAATGCATGCACTAATGATTCAGCTTCAAATGTAAGTGGAGGAGAAATACAAAGAAGTCATGCAGATGATAGCTCAAAGGGCTCAATCTGAAGAAATAAGAAGAAAAGCTGTGGAGATACATAAACTAAAATCTCAATTAGAAAGAATTGAGAAAGACTTTGCGTTTGAATCTTTTAAACCAAAATATCAAGATCCCTTTGAAATTCCTTTGCCAAAAGCTTCACCTGCTAAACCTTCTTCTCTTCATATACCTACCACAGCTGAATTAGAACATCATGGCCTAGCTACAGATTTGTTTCACAAAAAACTTAGAGCATGCAAGTTCCCAATGTATCCAACACCTGAACCTAAAGATTCTTCCATGCACACTGCTACTTCCATAGAATCAATTAAAACTCCTTCCAAACCATCAAACCTACCAGAGAGCCAAATGATGAACCCTATAGAATCCTATCTTGGGGATTCTTCTTCTATTCCATCATTTTCCATGGTAAACACAAAGTCAGATGAGCCTTCTTCATCTTCTGACTCAAGATGATACTGAGTATTCTACTTCTTTAGATGATGAAATTCCTACTCAATATATGGTAGATGCTCCTCCTACTCTATCTTATACAGTTGAAACTCCAGAAGAGACAATGGAAACTGATGATAATAGGCCTTTTAACCATCAGCAAACTTCATCAGGAGGGCCTTGGTTTACCTTAAAGGATATAAGCCCATACATGTATAGAGATCATTTTCAGTAGTTTAGGGCTTGGATTGACACGCAGATGAAGAAACCTGGTATGGTGATGCGAACAGTTCTTAAAGAATTTGTTACTAGAATGACAGGAAGATTCCAAGATTGGTACACAGTCCTAGATGAATATTCAAAGCTTACTTTAGTACAAAGTGTAGGTGCTACATAATTCTTAAGAATCTTGTATGCAGAATTTGGAGGAAAGCTTCAAGAAGGCAATGATATCCAAAAGCGGGAATACTTTCAAATGAAATGTTATTCAATATTAAAGAAAGACCTTAACCTTCATTACCAACGAATGGCAAAAAAGTTTTATCAGTTAAGTGGTTGGGCAAGTCCAGACTTAAAAGAAGCATTTATTACCTCCCTACCATAACTGTTAACTACTGCAATTCATCAGATCATGAGGCAAAAAGAAAAATCTCTTAATGATCTTTCATTTGGGGAAATCTATCAACTAATGCTTCAAGGTCTTTAAAAGTTATGCAGTGGAAGAAAGGTCATTACTCAAATGCTTGACAACAAAAGAATCCTTCCTTGAAGAAATCTTGCAGAAGAAAGGATCTCATGATTAAGTGCAAAGGAGATGAAGGCACTTATGTCTGTCCCAGCAAAAAGAAGAAGCACCTCCTAATAATGAAAGCTAAAAGTTCTAGTTCCAAGAAAATCAACTAAATGGGCATTATTCCTCTTAGAGACCAGTCTAGCCCAACTTTCACCAGCCATAACCCAAAAAATCCAAACACTAAAAAACCTGTGTTGTGCAAAAAACCATACAGAATTCCTCTCCAAAAACCCAAAACCTTTGTGGACTAACCCAACCTTTTTCATATCCTTACCTTTCAAACTTAATGAGGATATTAACCCAACAAAGGCAACACACCCTGACATGAATCCTGATGATCAAGAACTAGCATATCAGGAATGTTCACAATTGCTGGCCCATGGGCTTATTGAGCCTACAAATTCGAAATGGGCCTGCCAGGCCTTTTATGTCAACAAAAGATTAGAACAAGTTCGTGGAAAAAAAAAGACTTGTTATTGACTATCAGCCTTTAAACCATTTTCTTTGAGATGACAAATTTCCATTACCAAAAATTTCCTCACTGTTTATTCATTTGTCATAGGGAAAAATATTTTCAAAATTCGATTTAAAGGCAGGTTTTTGACAACTTGAAATTACACTAGAAGACATGCATAAAATGACATTCTATTTACCCAATAGACATTATCAATGGACAGTCATGTCGTTTGGATTAAAAATAGCATCATTTCTGTTCCATAAGGCAATGGTCAAAGACTATGAATCTCTCTTGGACAGTGCATTAGTTTACATAGACGATATATTGTTGTTTTCACCAGATGAGGATTCCCATGTTCAATTATTAACAAAGTTTCATCAGTCTGACACAGCAATATGAGATAATGATGTCTCCCATAAAAATAAAAGTGGCAGAAAAAGAGATAGAATTTCTGGGGATGAAAATGAAAGATGGCCAGTATCAGCCTGGTCCATATATAGTTGTTGAGCTGTTAAAGTTTTAAGATGAGAATCACACAAGAAAGCAAATCCAGCAATTTCTTGGAATTGCCAATTATTTACACAGCTTTATTCCCCACTATGCAAAACATGGTAAGCCATTACAACTCATGCTTAAGAAAAATCCACCAGAGTGGAGTCCTAGTCAGACACAAGCTATCAAAGTATTGAAGCATGATCTACAACAGTTGCCACCATTGCAGATTCCTTATAGTGGAAAACGACTATTGCAAACAGATGCCAATGACACTCACTGGGGAGCTATCCTGTTGAAAGAAAAAGATGGAAAGAAGCGAACCTGTTCACATGCTAGTGGGACCTTCAAAGAGTCAGAATAGCACTATCATTCAACATTCAAAGAAATCTTGTCAGTCAAAAATGGCATCAAGAAATTTGAATTTCATCTGATCGGCTATCGATTCACAGTGCTAATGGATTACTCATCTTTTCCTAAGATTCTTGAAGCAAAAAAGACGATATCTAATCCACAATTGCTGAGGTGGAAGGATTGGTTTAGCAAGTACTCGTTTGAGGTGAAGCATATAAAAGGGGATTCAAACCTCATCCCAGATTTATCCAGACCTCGAAGTATTTCCTTTATTCACTAATCTTACCAAATAGCACTCATGGCTTCTTCATCTTCCTTACCCTCTTCAGCCACAACCATGTCATCTTCATATGAGTCCTCCACCACACAACCTCTAAAGTTTAAGTCCTCTTATCTTAGGACTGGAGTTCCTCTTGAGATTTAATTGTCTATCACTTACTCTCAAATATCCTTTGTGGCATTTGAACAAATCTTCAAATACTAAACCACCCTCATACAAACCTTTGGACCTACCTTCATGGAAATGTTGGGATTCGATCCTTTCTATCCCTTCCTCAAAGTCTATACCTTTATGGATTTTGCTGTTGTACCAGGAAGTGGGTGGATATGGCCTAAATAAATGCTCATTTCTTATGGTATTTTTGTTACCTTTATACAATTGCTATATAGGTCATGCCACTGCACTTTAGCCAGTATCTCTACAAGCTAAAAAGGGGAGTCTATCAGAATCCACATTTGATCACTTTCCTTGAGTGGTTCTCTCCTATAGACAAGTGGAATGATAGGATGAAGGTCAAGATCTCATATAGTTCTCATCAGACTGTGTTGAACAAAAGGGTAATATATACAGTCCATAGACCATGTCTTGTTGGTCCTTCTAGAATGACTCCAATAGCATTAGGATGTCTCCATTTTTATGGAGAAAATTCTTTTTCATTATGGACAGAAGTCCTGGATCACCATGAACAATTCAAAGAGTTTCAACACTATATGTTCGAAAGGAATAAAACTATTCCTAAAGAGATCTGGCCTACATTAGTAGAAGAGGCACTATGAGATATGCTTCCCTAAAAATACAAGAATGAGCTCACAGCAAGATGTCAAGAATGGGAGTTCTTCCATGAGAAAACTCTTAAACCAGTGGACCATAGATTTCTTGACCAAGATTCTTAGGATCCATATGAACTAGAAGATCTATATCTCAAGTTTGGAGACCTAGTACAGAATCTCCTAAGGGAAGAAGATGATAAAAACCAGACCCAGGTGGATGAGGATAATTATGAGATGGTCTCTATTCCTTGAGCCAATATGCTGCAGATAAGAGAGAATATGCTTTATCAAAAGTGATGAGTCATCACTCTCACTTTTTGTCTCCCATGTTAATTCATGAAGGCAATGGTGATCTAAAAGATTTCATATCATGATGATGCCTATTAATGGTCTAATTAGAGGATTGTTATATATATATATATATATATATATATATAAAAGATAATTTTGTTGTTTGTAATTGATCATGAATGAATGAGTTTACTTTTCAAGTTAGTAATCTAACCTAAGTTAATTTTCTTAAATGAGTTATTGTTTAGTATATTTTTGGTGGTACTTAGGTGATTATTATTGCAAGCATGATGAGGTTATGCATGTTTTGTAAAAGTTATGAAAATTGAGGACAAGGAATGGTTCAAGTGTAGGGGAATTTGTTAAGATTAATTTGTTAGTAGATATTTGGTGAGTTTTGAGTATGATTTGATATTAATCTATGTTTAAATTAAGTTACTTTAATTTAATTTATGTTATTTCCCATATTTGAATGCTTTGTAGGTGTTTTAGCAAGTTTGAAGTGAATTAGGACCAAAACAGACAAAGTTGACAACTTTAGGGACCAAGCTGGAAATTTGGATGCATGAAGACGAAAGCATACTATCACGCCCATGACTAAAGTTTCAGGTTACAATTTCCCCTAGCTGGATAAAAGTCACATGCAACGACCTGGTTGCTTTATATCCTACTTTCTTGCCTATTTTTTAGGCCTTTTGAAGGAGTATTTGAAGCCAACTTTTAGGGTTTTCAAGAGAGTTCTTTTAGGCATTAAAAAGGACCTTTTGAGAGAAGAAAACAAGGGAAAACATTATTCAAAGTGAGACCAAGTCAAAGACTCCAAGTATTCATTAGATCAAGGAAGAATAAGTTGAAAAGATCTATCAAGACCATATCTTTCCTTCTTTTATTTCTTAGTTCCATTGTTAAGGTGAAGCTTTTGCATTTGGATTTGGCTTGTTTTGTTAATATGTTATGCTAGAGTTTTTATCTAAGACCTTAATGTAGCCATAGGTAATGATTGATAATTTTATTATTTCAATGATTATGTTGGGATTTTGTTCTTTTACAAGTAAATAGTTCTTAATGTTAATGCTTATGATTGCTTGATCCCTAATTATATGTTTTGAGTTTCATTTATAGATTAAAAGATTATAAATGGAAATAAACCTAGAATAATTTCTTGTAGGTTACTTAACAAGTAGAGATACCTACTTAACCTATTGCTATCACTTAAAGGATTGCTTTAGTTGATGAGGTCACACATTCCTAGTTCATATTAAGAGACAGATCTAGAGGAATGATTACATATTAAATAACATCTCAAGAGAAAGCCTTAATAACTAGAGAGATAATCAATAGTTGTAACTCTTAATCCAACATATCATCAAATAGTTAATGATTTCATGATTTTCCATTGGTGAGATCATGTGTCCTAGTTGTTTTATTATAAGGTTTTCTTTCTCAATTGCTTTTGTCTTTTTGCACTCAATTGCTAGTTTATGTTATTTTAATTATATTAGTAGATTGGATCCCATCATTAATATTTGATTTTCATATAAAAATAAAATCATCACATTCCAATGCTTATTACCTTGTCTCTATAAGACAATATCCACATAAATCCTTATGCATTATATTTCATAGATTATCATCCTCTTACAGGTAATTGCAATGTGGTTTAACAAATAATTTGAAGTAGAAAAGATAAGTGGTTAACTTGAATTTATTGATTGATTTAGAACTACATTGCACAATTTGATTACATATCAAACATATGGATTAAAAAGTAGGGATTCTATATTTATAAACATACAACGCTTTGAATGGTGCAGTACTAATTCTATCATGGTAGCTATTATTGTAAGAAAACTCGATTAGTGATAAATACTTCTTCTATGATCCACCATAATTGAGCACGCACATTTGTAACATGTCCTCCAATGTCTAAATGGTATGTTTAGATTGGCCATCAATTTGAGGATGGAAGGTAGTGCTAAAATCCAACCTGGTACCTATAGCTCTTTGTAAACCACTTCAAAATTGAGATGTGACTGGTCTTCTTCTATCTGGCACAATCGACGCTGAAGCTCTATAAAGACATAATCTCATCTACATAAACTGGCATAACTTGTCCATTGAATATGTAGTCCTGATTAAAATTAAGTATGTATTCTTAGTTAATCTATCTATAATGACCCACATATAATCATGCCAATTAGAAATAATACGTAATGCAATGACAAAATTTATAGTTATTTCTCCTATTTCCACTCAACGATCTATAATGGATTAAACATACATGTGTTTAATCTTGAACTTTTGACATATCTCACATGAGATAACATGTTGAGCTATGTCCTTCCTCATGGTTCTCCATCAATACCTCTCTTTTAGATCTTAGTATATTTTAATGGCTCCTGGAAGAATGCTATAGGTTGAATTATGAGCTTCTTTCATTATCTCCTCTTATAAATTATCAACCTTAGGAACACACAATCACTTACCATAGTATAAGATACCCTATTAGTCAAACTTGAAGTCGGGGGTGGTCCTTGTTGCATTATATTTACTAGTTTTACCAATTCAGAGTCTCAATGTTGAGCTTGAATAATCCTATCTATCGATAATGTTTTAACTATTATTTGAGCTTAGAATGAGTTGGGCTCTATTAATTCAAATTCAATGCTAGATGAGTGGACTTGTTGTACTTATTGCATAATAAGTCTCCTATGTACCCGAATATGAGCTAAACTCCTTATTGACTTTCTACTTAAGGCATCTGCTACAACATTAGCTTTACTATTCTATAGTGCAATCATAATCACTAAGTAGCTCATCACTTTTATCTAAGGTTCAACTCCTTTTATGTAATGATGTATTTAAGGCTTCAGTGGTTTATAAAGATCTTATAAGTATCCATATATAAATAATGCCATTAGATTTTTAAAGCAAGAATAATTATTTCCATCTGTAAATTATGGGTATGGTAGTTTCTTTAATGTGGTTTAAACTAATGAGAGGCATAAGAAATCACCCTATTATTTTGCATTAATACATACCCTAAACACATTCTATAAGCATAACAATATGTAGTGTATCTCTATTTACTAGATGTTAATACGAGCGCCTTGATTTTATGGCTACTCTTGAATAAATGGAATCTTGCTTGTGACTCATAACCTTTTATTGATGATCAGGGGGTCAAGAGAATGGGCATCATAAATTGGTACAACCCATTTTATGGCATGTGTTTGGGGTTCATTGGCAAACCCTTAGAAGGCTTCATGATATGTAAAAAACTTTAGTGAAATTAAATGGCCAATAGAGGGAAAATGAGGGGGCACATGTAGGACAATACTTTGATACCATCCTAAAATTTTACTAAAGTTGCCACCCAACTTTGGTTGGGATAACATTCCAGGCGAGATGAATTTTGAACCTAATAGGTCAATCTAGAATGCCCAATCCATCCTTAACTCATAAGAAATTAGGTTTGAGAATTAGGTATAACGTAGGGAAGAGGTTAGACATCCCCAAACCATTTAGATTTTAGGATTTAACCTTTAAGTATCTTTAGTTTATAATTATAATTTTAGCCTTGTTGATTGTTGATTAATGAATCCATATTAAGTAGCCCTAAAACTTTCATCTAATATGGTTCAAACCATTCACAACATTTAAGCATTTAAAAAATTCACCATAAAGAGAGGGATAAGCGTAAAAGGGAATTAACATGTAATTAACTAAATTAACTTGAAATGTGCATCAAATGAACCCCTAACTTACCATGGAGAGCACATATTAGTCCATGAATCAAGTGCATAGAGGAACTAAAATAACCCTTAAACCTTACTAAAAATAGACAATCAGAAGGGAAGCGTACTACCTCATCTTATGATTTGAGGAATCTGGCCTATTTAATTCATGATATCCAATGCATCTCACCATGTTAGAGGTTAATTAAAAGGCTTAATCTACTATCCATATTAATCATTAAGGACATTAAACACAATATAAAGCACAACTATGAAAATGGTGCAAGATATAATTAATACATAAGACGTAAGATGGTGATCATATAAATGGAGATCAAATAACATTAAGGTAGAAATCTAAGAGTCCTTTCCTTAACATGCTCCTAAAAGGGTTCATTAAGTAAGGGCAACAAAGGAGAATTCCTAGCCATGGGTGAGGTTAAGATGTTAAGATAAACAAAGATAACTTAAAACATCAAAATAAAGTTATTAAAAATCTTTAATGATAGAATAATAAATATTTCCTCCCCCAAAGGCCATAGATTTACATCCAAATTCCCTCAAAGGAATGGAAGAGCCAAGAAAGCCATAAAAATGCTAATTTGAGTTCTCCCATGGGTATGAGATAATAGAAATGGTAAAAGAACTAAATAACCCCAATAATGGTGAATTGGGGGTTTATAGGTGTTAAAAACCTCTCCCTTTCATATTCACCTATTACTAACACATAAAGAAAATAAAATAAGGTAACCACGACATAAATAATGCATCTCATACATGTTAAGTTAAACATTTTTGTTAGTCTAAGTCTCAAGCATAAAGAATAAGGGTTATATGTCATTGTAGCCTACCATATTCCTGCTGTATAAGGCTTTAAGATCCTAAAAGAATGAGAAACACTAAAGATAACAATTGAAGAAAGCTATTAAAATAATGTTGTAAGTAGTGGCAAAATAATGTACATACCAAGGAATGGTTTATACAACCCTTTCAGTGGTCTGTATAGACCATTATTTGTCTATACAGTCCACTAGGCATGTTGAAATAGAATTTAAAAATATGTAAGAAAAGGAAGTGGGAGAAGGGAAAAGGAAAAGGAATGAGTCCTTGGATGCCTTAAGCAATATCTTTTGCCCTTAGAGACACTTTGATGTTAGAACTTCCTTCAAATGTAAGGAGATGCAACATAAAGGAGTTATGCAATGCTTAGTTCTACCTTGAATGCTTTAGGTGTAAGTGTTAGGGCTTGTGATTTCTATTTATGGTAAGGATTTTGATGGTTGAAAAGTAATTTTGATAGAGTTTGGTTAAGGTAGCAAGAGCCTCCCCTCTCCCTTTAATGGGAGGGATATTTTTAAAGGAGGATGGGTGCAACTGAGCCTAATGGCTTATGTTGCACCTTATCTCACACTCTCTACATATGAGAAAAAATAAAATTCTAGAGATTAGGGTCTAATAGTTATGTGTACATCCATAGGAAAGTTTCTATAACCCTGAGGTTGGTTGTACAACCCTTTAAGGCTTAAGGGTTCATTATTTTTGAAAGCTTCTTACTATTGGACGCTAGTGAGTTTTTTATAAAATCATCTAGTGGTCTGTATAATTCTCTAAGGTAGTTGCACAACCATCTTTATTGGTTGTATAGCCAACAACTCCTCTCTCTAATAGGCTTTCATAGTTTGGTTCAATGAAAGGTAGGTTTGATCCAAGGCTTTTCCCAAGCTTTTGCTTTTTTCTTAAGCATTATATCCCCTATTCTATTGGAAAAAATTCAAATATTTTCTCATTATTAGGCTTGCATCTCAAGGACCCAAAATGTAGTGCTTATAATTTACCCCTACTTTGTCAGACTTGGAAATGATATTTGAGAAATGGCCATTATATAAATTTTAATAAGAATTTAAATACTAGAGAAAGGATACATAAGTATACAATTCCCTTAGCAGCTTTTCTAGCGAGTAATGAGGTTCCTAGTAAGTGCTAATATCAAATACCTTCTTTCTATACCCCCTTGAGTAGGTACTGGGATTTATTATCTTCTTAGCAGCCCTTTAGTAGATACCAAGATTCTTAGCAACTCTCTAATGATTACAAGGACAAATACTTTCTTTTAGCAACCCTCGAGCAAGTATTGGGATTGGTTGTCTTCTTAGCAACTTTTTTGTAGGTATTCAGAGTGAAACTATGCTCTAATTTCCTTATGGTAGGTATTAGAAGTTGAAATTGTGCTCTAGCAGCCTGCTAGCAAATACTAAAAGTTAAAAGTGTGCTTCAGTAACCCCTAGCAGATACTGAGGATAAATTTTCCCCAATAGTTCTCTAGAGGTACTAAGGTTGTAATTATTCTCTGTTAGCCGTCTAGCAAGTACTATACATGGATGCATAATATAATGGCTCATTTAGCAAATATCTATGATGGTTTTCCTTTTTGATAATTTAACTTTCATCTTCTAATATTTTTATGGAACCTATTTTTCTAATGAATCCTTCTTATATTTGATTGCTTCAATCTTTTCAAGCATCAATAATAACGATTTTTTTTTTTTAAAGTTTAGAGGGTGTTTTTAGCATTTTGCTTGATTTCTTCTCTAAAGATTGTAAATGGTCCCTTTTTATATTTTCGTCTCTTTTCCCTTTTTCTTTTTTCCTGTTTCTTTCACTTTCTTTTCTTTTTTCTTTTTTCCTTTTCCTTTTCTTTTTCTCTTCTATCTTTCTTTTTCTTTTCGTATCAAGGAGTTCTATACAAATGAGGCCTTATCTATAGGACAATTAAACCAAAGTATGGAGGATTATTGAAAAAAGTAGACTATGATGAATATTAGTTATTTGTATATAAAAATAGATTATATATACGAATGACCTTAGTGTATATATACTCCTCGACATATTCAAAACATCATTTTCATTCATTTTTGTCATCTTTATCCTCTTTTTTTTATATGTCTTCTCCTAAGACCTTTAGACTTTTAGGTTCCTTTGCTTTTAGGGATTATGGCTCATGATGATGCACTGATGTCGGATCTCTATGACATTGTCGTAGACTTAACTGAGAGTGATCGTTATATGATGAGCTAGCAATCTTAATAATTTGATAAGGCTTCAATTCTATCTCCTCACTACGATATGTGCACCTGAACACCTTCCCAAAAGGTCTTAAGTTGGGTATGGACACTCCCCTCATTTACGATCTTGCTTCCTATCTCTTTGACACTGTGTCTGTTGTGATGGGATTTTCTACCACTGCTCTTATTATTTATTATTTTATTATTTTATTATTTTTTATTTTCTCTTGTTCTTCTCCTTTTATTTATTTATTTATTTTTGCATTATCACCACCTCCATTTGCATGTGAACAATTAGATTGATCACAAAAATTAAATTAGCTTGAAAGGCACTCACCCATGAATTTTTGAGATATTTGATTTTGAATCATCTGCCCAATTTTATGTTGCTTTGTATGCTTGGCTACCTTTTTATCTTGTTGTTTATTAGTCTCAATTTTTGTTATTGAATGTAAAATTATTCGCATTAATCATGAAAATAATTTTGATTCACGCAACACATTCCTATAAGCTTCCATGGTGCTTTATCATTTGTTGTTTTCTGTTTTTTTTTTTTTTTTTTGGAAAATTGCTAAATTTTTATGATATTTTGTTTGCTTGTGGATCGTGAATTTGTTCTTATTTCTTATGAATGGGCACTTTATTATTTTTAGCAATTGAGTTGACCATTGGCCTGACCTTATGCTTTTTTATGATCAATGTTTACGACATTATGTGGATTTTATAGTATCCTGTCTATGTGTCTGAGCTTCTTTTTATATTTGTTTATTATTTTACTAATGACTTGTGTAGAATTTAAGGCTAGTATTGAAAAAAAATTTGGTTTATCAAATATATACCTTTAGGCCTATGACGCAAATTTACTTAGTTATTATGATGTTTTGTCTGCTTCTTATACCTAATTTATTTCTCTCTCCTCACGTCTTAAATCTTTAGGGATAAACTTTTGCTTTCTTATTATTCTCTCTCTCTTTAAGTCTCCCTTCGACTAGTGTTTAGCTTACCAATATTTGTAAGTATAACATATTTTTCAAGTAATAATAGTGCACCAGTGAGTCTAGATTTCATCCCATAAAACAATAGCAATAAGTATTGAAATGTGATTACTTTATTTTTAACTTGAAAACAATAACTTGTGATCTTAACTAAAACTACTAATGCAATGAAAATAAACTAATATAATCAACAATGGCAATAAAACAAAACAATAAGAAAGAAAACGTTATGATAAACAACCCAAGACACTTGATCTCACTAATGGAAAGTCATGTAATCATTACTCTTCTAATGATATGTTGGACTAAGCATTTCAACTATTGATTATCTCTATAGTGATTAAGTCTTCTCTCTCGAGTAATTACTTAACTTTGTAATTCTATTTCACAGAATCATCTCTCGATGTGAACTAGAAACAAATCACTTCTTTAGATCTAGTAATCCTTTAAATGATAACAATAGTTAAGTAGGTATCTCTATTAGTGAATTAACCTAAAGGAAGTGATTCTAGATCTATTTCAATTTACAATCTCTTTATCTAAAAATGGAACACAAATCATGCTATTAGTAGCTAGGCAATCACAAGTATTATGTTAAAAAATCATTTACTTTTAAAGGAACAAAATCCCAACATTGTCATTAAAATCATAAATCAATCAATCAATCTCTTCCATGGCTACATCAAGGTCCTAGATAAAAAATTTAGTTTAAAATACTAGCAAAATAAGATAAATCTAATAGTAAAATCATCATCTTTGATAAAAGGAATAAGCATGTGTCCCTTATCGCAGGCGTGCCAATTGAGTCTTGCCAGGAGTGTTGTAACTTAAAACTTTTATCTCAAGTACAACAACCAATTGTCGTTCTTCACTTATCTAAATTTCTTACTTAGTCTGTAACGACTAATTGTGTTTACAAATAATGTTGCTCTAATACCAATAACTATGATACCCATTGAATTCAGTTATGGTTTTTACTCACACACATTGAATCCAATTATTGTTTCTACTCACACACATTGAATCCAATTATTGTTTCTACTCACCTTTTGATGTGACCAACCTTTATGGTAGGGCTTCTTCAAAGTATTAAGATCCTAACATATGATACATACATGGAAATAAGTGTATCAAAATGATTATGAATGCTTGGTATGCATTTATGGCATGATTCATGCAAGTGTACCTAGTGTTTATACATATTTTCCTTATATGGTAGCCTGAGCTTGCTACACTGTCACATCAATAACTATCGATATACAAATCCAAATGGCTTGATTATTTTTTTCTAACTAACTAGACACATAATGAGACAACATATTCAAATTTCAGGCCAATATCAGACACACAAAATGTGGTGAATTTTTACATTTGTCCCTATTGCAGTGTCCTCTTAGTCTGAGTAGGTCTTACTCTCTTGGGTGTATCTCAAGATGTACCAGTCCAATTGCAATAATATTCTACCATCAGTTACAAAACATATAAATAAACATTTTTCATGCTTTACTCATTATCCAGTTCAATCTATAAGGTCACCAAAACAAAAGACAAATCTCGGGGCAAGTAGGTTCGCAACATGTTGACAACTAGTCATGATAAAGGTATAATATCTCACCAACCATGCTGGATTTGGCAACAATATTTCACAGGTATGTAGATCAGACATAAATATACAGCTTTAAAGTTTAGACCATCATCAAATTCTGAGTCTATGGTCATCAAATTCTTAGAAAACTAAATTAAAAGAAAGGGGGTGTGTCATCCAGGTACAAAGTTAGTCCTAATCAATGAGCCATATATCTTTCCACACAGTAAATTAATCAAAACTGCTTAACAGATATTTAAAGGGTTTTTCACTTTCTCAAAATCAGAACATAAAGTCATCAAAATATAAGAAAACAGAAGACTGAGAAAATCTCGGTTCGAATTTGACCCAGTTCTGATGAAAGAGTCATATCTCTTCACACACATAGAATCAAGTAAAACTGTTTCATATGCATTTATATGAGACATAAGGCTACAACTTTCATGTTTTGCACTTTCCCCAATTCCTCTTCTAGGGTTACAAAATTGTGGGTACAAAATTCTGTTGTAACAGCAAAATCAACAGAATCAGCTTTTGTTCTCTTGGATTACAATTCCCATCCAAGAGTTCTGCCACAATTACTTCATAATTCTCACTAACCATGCATGATTAAAATGTCATGAGAGGTTAATTCCAGTTGAGAAGAAGATAAATTTACTTACCTACTGTCCCAGAATTGGAAAACCTTAGGCAGCTCACTCTTCTCCCTCTCTTCTTCTTCTTCTTCTTCCTCTTTCCTTTGCTCTCTCTTTGTTTCTACTGTATTCCACGATTTTTCCCTCAATTATGACCCTAATTAGCAGATATAAACTTATTATAATAATATAAAATTATGGTGTTTCATTTCCATTGATTGAAAGGTCACTTTTTCTCTTTTAGTCCCTCTTCTTCACTCATTAAACACTTCCATCCATCTCCTAATTCCTAGATGCTTCTTATACTTTTAGATGAGCTCTCAAATACCATTATTTATGATGCCATAATAAGCACACAACATGAAATAATTTGTCATATATCTATGCAAACACTGCATATACGTTCCAGTATCCCAAATGAAACGGTGC
This sequence comes from Omphalea diandra, assembly GCA_949677035.1. Lineage (NCBI taxonomy): Eukaryota > Viridiplantae > Streptophyta > Magnoliopsida > Malpighiales > Euphorbiaceae > Omphalea > Omphalea diandra. The sequence goes on along the minus strand of CATIWR010032418.1, from coordinate 12,083 downwards.
CATTGTCATTGTCGTGTTTTTACAATTCACATGTCTAAATGATTATTTATTCTGTGCATATGTTCATGTGAGATTTCATATCATTTGTGCAATGAATATATTCATATGATAATGCCAATGAATAGGGATAGCGATGTTACATTTCTTCCCGTCTTATAATGAATTTTGTCCTCGAAATTCAATACCTGTAAACAAATGTGGATAAGATCATTTCATGTTCTCTTTGGTTTCCCATGTAGCCTCTTCTTGTGAGTGGTTTCTTCATAACAGCTTAACTAAAGGGATTTCTCAATTTTGTAATTGTTTTGTCTTATAACTGATGATTTCCACTGATTCTTCAATGTAACTTACATCATTTGCAATTATTATCGCTGGGTCCGTAAGTATATGTGTAGGATCTGACCGATACTTCCTTAGCATCTCACAAGGAATACATCATGAATATGAGCCATCTCTAGTGGTAGTGCTAGCTTATAAGCCAATGGACCAATTCTTTCTAAGATCTCATATGGTTCTATGTATCGAGAACTCAGTTATACACATTCCTTCTTCATCCTAATAGGTTGGACTTCGACATTTTCTTGCATATAGTGCTTCATATGGTGCCATATATATACTGTTATGATAATGGTTACTATAAACAAATTCAATCAAGGCAATATATTCATCCTAAGCACTTTTAAACTCTATCACACAAACTCGAAGCATGTCTTCAAATGTCTGAATTGTTCTTTCTTCAAAGTCCTCGGTAACCCATATACAAAGTCCATGGTTATTCTTTCCCATTTCCATACTGGAATTGTCAATGGTTTCAATTTTTCAGCTAGTGCTTGATGTTCCATTTTGATCTACTGACAAGTCAAACATGTTGAAACATAGGTTGTCACATCTTTGTTCATTTTAGGCCACCAAAAATGAGATCATATGCTATTATACATTTTTGTCATTCCTGGATGCATGGCATATGGAGCATTATGTGTTTCTTCAATATTAGGCATACAAATACTAGAACCTAATATCAAGGAATCATTTCAAATATAAAAATCACCATGTCTCCCCTGTTCTACCATTTCAATCATCCCATATAACTTTGGATCCTTACCCTGTGCTTCTTTAATTCGATCATGCAACACTGGTCTCACTTGAAAAGTAGCAATCAATACCCCATTCTTTTGTAGGTTTAGTTTCATATTCATAGCTCGTAATTGAACTAAATAAGATAATAGAAATACCTGTAAATAGGTACATCACTTATTGATTTCCTGCTCAAAGCATCCGCAACCATATTTGCCTTCCCTGGGTAATGCTCAATGGTACAATCATAATCCTTTAGTAATTCTAACCACTACCTCTGTCTTGTGTTTAATTCTTTTTGGCTTATCAAATACTTTAAGCTCTTGTGATCTGTAAACATCTGAAAAGTTTATCCATACAAGTAGTGTCTCCATATTTTCAAAGCAAACACAACGACAGTAAGTTCTAGGTCATGTACTACATAAGATAACTCATAAGGTTTCAGTTGTCTAGATGCATATGTAATTACCTTACCAAGTTGCATTAAAACACATCCCAAACCTTGATTAGAGGCATCACTATATATTACAAATCCTCTATTACCAGTATGGATGGTTAATACTGGAGCAGATGTCCATCTATCTTTTAATTCAAGGTTTTATCATGCGTTTCATTTGACTTTTAAGCTTCAAGGCTTTCAACATCCTTACATGGCCAAGTTTTATAGTGCCCCTAAGTAGTTTTGTTTTGTTTATGTATTCTAAGCATTTTGCATTGCACCATCATTCATGTATTGGGCATCGTATGCTATGTGAGGTGTATACCCATTTTTGTTTTGGTGATTGTTCATTTTAGATAGTTTACAGGGCAAGGGAACATGTTCAATCAGGGATCATTAGCCCTAAAAAGCATGAAGAGAGGACATAAATAATGTTCATTGTACAAATCAACATAAAATCCCCTATATTAATGAAGCTTAATTCTCGCCCATTGAGGTAACTATATAAGAAAGTCTTTTTATAATAAAACTAATGTAGTCAATTTCATTCTTTTTTAGGATGCTATCATGGAAAGCCAAGAAATCTTTAATAAGGTCACCAAAGACAAAATAATAATAATAATAATAAGATCCATAATTATAGTAAGAGCTATCACCATCATCCAAGGGTCATGAACTTATGAGACTCTATAGCTTCCTACATAGATAGTGTATATAGCTTCAACAACAAACTTCCTCTTTACCACTGTAAGAGAAGGTAGTAAGGATCATGTATAAAGATGAGTATAGAAGAAGGGTACTCATAAAGACATCACAAGCCTTATAGGAAACTTTAAAAAGGTGGTTTTTATAGTATCAAGGTTGCATTCCAGTTGCTCAACTATGTTACGAGGAAACTGTGCATAAAACTTGAGAGGTTGTGCAAGCACAATAATGTGAGAGTAAGGGATGGCACCTCACAATCAAGGAAAGGTTTACATGTGTGACAGTCTCAGGATAAAAGGACACTAGATGGGTGGTGCTAATATTAAACTGAGCTACATCTAACCAAGTATACCCTTAGTAAGACAATAAGTGTCAAAGACATCTATGATGTCTTAAAGAATGATATTAATAAAAAGCTCAATAATAAAAGGAAGATAGGATTGTGAAGTTATGCCCTCTATAGCTAGAATACTAGAAGGTATGCCTCTTATGGCTTTGTTAACAAGTTCTTGCATATTAATAGTCATTGTTGTACTAATGATTGACTATAAGCCCTTTACCATGTCATAAGCCAAGGTCTCCAATCTTGTCTAGGGAAAATGCAAAGTTTTAGCTCTTCTAAGTGTCTAGTTCAAGTATGAAGAACAAAAGTGTGAATAGCATTAAGGGTTATAATGATCAGGCTAAAACAAGAAGTAATGTTCACATGCCCATATTGAAAAGAGAAAAGCTTAGAAACTCTAATGTTACTTTGCCAAAATTCCTCCATATTTATCCCTTAGCACAAAGTCATTAAACCCTAACTCATTTCATTTATTCTTAAGCCATCATAGCTCCATCCAAACCCTCATGGAATAAAAAGGCAACCGACTTATTAGGAAAAGTGAAATGTTGAGCTAGAGCCAGAGAATGATTCAATTATGGAGCCAACTTGTGGTGATTGATGATGATTTATTTGGGATGAAAGAGTATCATGAGAACACACTCACCGAAAAAGTAGGGAGCACTATTGATGTCTTAGACAAACCCATCAAAAGTGAGAATGAGAGTACTCAATTCTATGACTTTGCTAAGTAGGTAGAAAAGATTCAAAAGACTTTAGGTGCTAAAGGCTTTAAGAGGGGAATAAATGTTGAGGATTCATTAGCTCACAAACCTGAGAACCTTCCAGTTAATTTTTACATAACCGAGCTTTTGAAGTTCACAAGAATTGAAAATGCTATGAACCATGTCCGCTCATATGTATTAGTCATGAAAACACCCAAGTGCGAATGGACATTATGTTAGAAATTTTTGAGTTGTGATTGGAAGGGTCTGTTAAGACTTGGTATTTCAATCAGCCGAAAATTATTAGACAAGACTAAAAAGAATTGATACTGCAAATAAGAAGAAGAAAAGAGTTTGCAAAATTTTTAAATGTGTATTTGGTAAAGGCAGAGAACCAGCCTTATCTACAAACCTACTTTCCTTGTATACAAGCCTATAATTAGGCCTATAATCTAGCCTATAATTAAGCATATAATTAAGCCTATAATCAAGCCTATAATTAAGATAATTGCTACAATTAGAAGATAAACACTAAATAAGAAATTTATAGTACAAGACATAAAAATATTCATATCATTAACAGCCACCCTCAACCAAAGCATCAGATGACCGTAGGTGAAGCTTGCACAAATGTGATGAAAAAAGGATCTGGCCTAACGGTTTTGTTAATATATCTGCAATTTGATCCGAAATTTTAGTGAACCGAATTTGGACAATGCCTTGTCCTTTTTTATCCCGAACAAAGTGGTAATCAATCTCGACAAGCCTTGTTCGAGCATGGAAGACCAAATTTGAAGTGAGGTAAATGGCACTCACATTGTCACACCACAAAGTGGCAGGTTGCAAAGGAAGATAGCCAATTTCTTGAAGCAATGGACTTAACCACATAAGTTCTACGGTAGCGTTAGCTAACGCTTTATATTCACTCTCAGTACTTGATCTAGCAATAGTGGGGTGTTTCTTACTAAACCAAGATATGAGATTCCCACCAAGATACACTAAATACCCATCAGTGGAACGACGATCATCAGGATAGCCTGCCCAGTCACTATTCGAATAACACTAAACAGACAGAGCAGTGGATGGACAAAGCTAAAGTCCACAATGTGAAGTGCCCTACAAATAAGCAGCAACCGTTTACAAGCCTGCCAATGGACATCAGTCGCACAATGTAAAAATTGAGCCAACTTGCTGACGGCAAATGCAATTTATGGCCGTGTGAGAGTGAGATACTGAAGTGTCCCAACCACTTGGCGATACTCCTGAGACAAAGGCAACAACTGTAACATCCCTTCCCACATTCATTTGCATTATCACATGAACATATGTATTAGATAAATAATCATTTAAAAGCACTATTGCATTTGGGGACACTTGAACATAGTTGTAGTATTTATATAGTTGCATGACAAATTGTTTTATGTTACGTGTATGTTATCGTATCATAAATAATGGTGTTTTAGAGCTTAATTAAAAGTATAAGGAGCATCTAGGAATTAGGAGATGGATGGAAGTGCTTAAGGAGTAAAGAAAAGGGATTAAAAGAGGAAAAGTGACCTTTCAACCAATAGAAATGAAACACCATGATTTTATATTATTATAATAAGTTTATATTCACTAATTAGGTTAGAATTGAGTGGTAAATTGTGGGTTATACCAGAAACAAAGAGAGAGAAGAAGAAGAAGAAGAAGAAGAAGAGAAAGAGCAGAGTGGCCTGCCTAAGGTTTTCCAATTCTAGGACAGTAGGTAAGTTAATTTATCTTCTTCTCAACTGGAATTAACCTCTTATGACATGTTAATCATGCATGGTTAGTGAGAATTATAGAGTAATTGAGGTAGATCTCTTGGATGGAAGTTGTAATCCAAGATAACAAGAGCTGATTCTGTTGGATTTTGCTGTTAGAACAGAATTTTGCACCCACGATTTCATAACCCTAGAAGAGGAATTGGGGAAAGTACAAAACATGAAAGTTGTAGCCTTATGTCTCATATAAATGCATATGAAAAGATTTACTTGATTCTCTGTGTGTGAAGAGATATGGCTCCTTCATCAGGACTGGTTCAAAAATGAATAGAGATGATCTCAGTCTTCTATTTTGTTATATTTTGATGACTTTATATTCTGATTTTGACAGAGTGTAACACATAAAATTTGTAGGATTATGTCTTCTCTAAACACCTATAAACCAGTTTTGATTGATTTGCTGTGTGGAAAGAGTTATGGCTCATTGACTGGGACTGACTCTGTATCGGGGTGAAACCTCACATTTCTTTTAAAATTGTTTTCTAAGAATTTGATGATTATACAAACTTGAAAGTTGTACATTTATGTATGATGTACATACCTGTGAAATATTGTTGCCAAATCCAGCATGGTTGCTGAGATATTGTCCCTTTATCATGACTGGTTGTCAACATGTTATGAACCTACTTGCTTCGAGATTGGTCTTTAGTTTTGGTTACCTTATAGACTGAACTAGATAATGAGTAAAACATGAAAAATGTTCCTTTATATGTTTTGTAACTGATGGTAGAATATTATTGCAATTGGACTAGTACAATTTGAGATACACCTAAGAGAGTAAGACTTAGTCAGACTAAGAGGACACTGCAATAGGGCAACATTTAAAAATTCACCACATTTTGTGTGTATCTGATATTAGCCTAAAATTTGAATATGTTGTCCCATTATATGTCTCATTTCTTTGAGAAAAAGAAACAAGTCATTTGGATGAGTATATTGAGAGTTATTACTCATGTAGCAAGCTCTGGCTCCCATATAAGGAAAATATGTATAAACATAGGTCCACTTGCATGGATCATGCACCAAGCATTCATAATCATTTTGACATACTTGTAACCATGTATGTATCAAATTATAGGGTCTCAAAACTTTGAGGAAGCCATAGAGAGAGAACCAAACCTACCGTAAAGGTCGGTAACATCAAAAGGTGAGTAAAAACCATAATTGGATTTAGTGGGTGTATGTGATAATTGTATGATATGATTATGTTCTATTACATGTATATATGATTGAATTGTTACATGTTACATGAAAATATAAGTCAATTGAGAATGATTGAATTGTTACATGTTACATGAGAATACAAGCCAAGTGAGAATTAAATGCTCTTAACAGTTACTTGGCATATCATTTGTGAATAAGCACTTGCATATGGAACTAAAAGGGGCGTTGTGACCGACTTGTCAAACACTTGTAAATTATAGGAAGATGGACCAATAGGTCCCAAATCATATGTTACATGAATAACATGAATATCTCGGGAGCAATGTTTACCTTGTACGGTCACGACAAAAACAAAGCTATTGCACTTGCACTTGCATAGTCAATTGTTATACTTGTAATGTATATTGATGATATTTGATTATGGATTATGCTATGAGGATTTGATTATTGTTTTTATTCACTCAGTTGCGACTCACCAAATCACAATTATTTTTCAGATACTGAAGCATAGAGTTTGGACATTTTGGTGCATAAAGACACATGGAAGACAGGTCGTCAGCTGAATTCTCTCTCTCCTTGCGTCATGTACATACATTTGATAGGAACTAGTTATGGTCACTGGTCCTGACATTAGTTAACACATGTGTACATTAAATACATATGAGATTATATACGTATGATGAATAAACCTTAATGTGTATGCATTTCTGAACATGAAAAGCCATGATTTGCAACTGAAGACGATAGTTATGGCTGGTGGTATTAGAGGATTCAAGCACATGTGGGGCAGACATGCAAATCCCAGTGTGTATAACATCATGGGGCTGACGAGCAAATCCCAGATGTTGAGTACTCTAATAGGTACCAGTTGTAGCCACGTTGTGACATTACAATTTGTGGTACCAAAGCTGATTTACAAATGAGAATAATGGATGTCACAGTTATTGGTTTGACAAATGAATTTAGATGTTACAACTTTGGTATCAGAGAGGGCTCAAGCATACGCAGGGCATACGTGCAAATCCTGGTGTGTATGACAGCGCGGGGCGGACGGGCAATTCCCAGATGTTGAGTGCTCTGATAAGTATCGATTGTAGCATTACAGATTGTGGACATAAATAGTATGAGTTTTGTAAATGAACACGATTATCGCAGTTTATTGGTATTATAGCAAATATGAATATGGTCATTACAATTATTAGTATCAGAGCAATATGATTTGTAAACAAGTGGTCATTACATGGTCGTTATAAAGTATTTGCTAAGAAAAGCTTGAGATAGCTAGTCCCAGATAGTGATACTTTTGGGCTTTAATGAATTAATCCACGCTTTAACTTTATCCTGAAGTGTAAATGTGAAAAGTCGTAGTGTTACAGCATTTGTAGACATTCCATTTTTCCTCATTTTGTTACAAATCTTTAAGAAGTTTGTTAAGTGAGCATTGGGGTCTTTATGAGAAAGGCCATCGAATTAAAGATTATTGGTTGTTGGAATGAGTGGAAAATGAGTCAACTCAAGAGGGGGTGAATTGGGTTATAAACAAAAACAAACAAAAACACAGTAAAAGTAAACACACAAATCAAACTCAAAGATTTTTATAGTGGTTTGGCAACGTGCCTACTTCACTCCCGAAGTTTTCACTTGGGATTTTTAAGTCCTCTTGTAGGCTTAAGAACAACCTTTCCCTTTTTAAGGCTCAAGGAAAACCTTAAACCTTTCCCTTTTTAAGGCTTAAGGAAAACCTTTCCCTTGTCCAAGCTAAGGAATAACCTTCCCTTTTACAGGCTCAAGGATAACTTTCCCTTTCCAAGCTCAAGAAGAACCTTTACAACTACTTTCTTTTATATGGGACAAGAGAGCCAACCCAAACCTTATATTTCCTAAGATATAAATGTCGTTCAATTAAGCAATAAATACACTTTCAATGCTTAAGAAAACCTACTCTCAAAAGAGTAACAAAATGATATCTCTCTACCCAAAATATAAGCAACACCACAAACGATTTACACAATGAGTTACAAAGATGTTCTTGTTGTTTTCAAATGTTCACCAAACTTTCTAACCTCTTTCTAGTCTTCAAAAATCCTCCTTATATATCCAAACTACAAAACTAGCCATTAGAGTACTTGAAGCTAAGTTTGGCAACTTTTCTTCAAAACTAGTAATTAAAAGTGACAACTCTTATTGTCTATGATCAACGCCCATTGATGTTGTAACAGCTAGCTCTAACGTCCATTGTCAATCATCTTATGATTATTGTTCTCAACTTCAATACCCATTAGAATATGATCAACATTCATTGTTAGCTTCCCAGAGAGTATGACAAAGGGTCGATTATACCTGAACCACTATAAATCGTGTGCCTCATTTTCTACCCTTCTCTATCCCTTACTTTTACTTTTTTTTATACACCAATTCAACCTCCCATCCTCTTGGTGCCTAGGGCCAATAAGTGGTATCAAAGCCAAGTCTCACATTCTAGCCTTAATTGGGTGAGCAAAGTTCATGGCACATGAGGGAATCCACTCACACCTCAAGCCCTACTTAGATGGATCCAACTATACTCATTAGAAGTATAGGATGGCAATTTACCTTGATACAAATGTGGTGGACCTTTGGGATGTGGTTGTCAAATACTGAAAGCCACCCACTAAAGTAGTGGATGGAATTGAAGAACTCAATCTAAGGAAAGAATGGGTTGAAGCTCACAGGATATCAAATGGCAAAAATAAAAGGGCAATGACCATTCTTCTAAGCTCTCTCACTCTCTCTATAGAAGAGATTGGAATTGTGCAATATTGTTAAACAACACATGCCATTTGGAAGACTCTTGAGAACAGCCATGAAGGCACAACACTAGTTAAATCAAGCCATTTGGAGAGTACGTGAAGGAATGAAAGTTATTCATGATGAAGGACGATGAAAGCATCACTAAAATGATGAATAAATTCCCATCCATTGTCACCAACATGAAGAAATTTGGAAGGACTCTCACCAACTATGAGGTAAACACAAAAATCCTCAAAACTCTTCCTTTAGATAAGTTTGGTGCTAAAGTGTGTAGCATCCAAGAATATAATCCAGAGATTGGGAAGGTTCCAACATATGTATTGGTAGACAAACTCCAAACTCATGAGTTGGCCTTACAAAAAGATGAGCAAATGAAGAAACTAAGAGGCCAAAGAGATAAACCATAAAAAAGAAATAAAAACCCTAGCTCTCAAATCCTCAACAAAAGAGAAAGAGGTAGAAACTACCTCTAGTGATGAAGAAAGTGACAAAGAAGACGAGGAGTTAGCAATGATCTCAAAAAGGACAAATGAGTTTATTAGAAAAAGAAAATAAAAAAGAAGCTTAAAGAAGATTTCTCCTAGTCCAAAAGAGAGATTCAATTAAGTCACTTGCTATGAATGTGGCAAGTAAGGCCACATCAAGTACGATTGTCCCAAATTAAAGAAGAAGAAGAGATGGGACAAGGAGAAGAAGAAGAGCTTTTCAGCCACTTGGGATGATAGTTCAAGTAAGGATGAAAAAGAAGGAGAAGTTGCCAACATTTGTTTCATTGCACAAGAAGATTCTACAAATGAGGTAAATACTTCTTCCTACTCTCATTCTGATTTTGAATTTGATGAGATTGATAAAAAACTTTTAGAGGCTTTAACTATGAGATGTGACAAATACAAGTCATAAATGAAGTCTTATAAAATAAAATATAAAAAATTAGAGGATGATTATAAATCCCTCAATGACATTGTAAGCCAATTGAGAGCATCAAATGATGAGCTCAAAAATTTTATGAAAAATCTTTCTACATCATCCTTTTCATTAGCTTCATTAAAAAAGGAGGATGACTCTCTAAAGGGAGAAGTCACTGAGCTTAAAAGTTTAATCTCCAAGTTCCATTAAGGAAAGGAAGCCTTGGACACATTGATTGTGTCACAAAGACCACCATTAATTAGACATGATATGGGCTTCAATGGAGCTTCCACATCATCTCAAACCATATTTGTTAGATCTTCAGAACCTCAAACCTCAATAGTTGGGGTAATTGGGAAGAAAGTGCTCCTAGCACTAAGCCTTCTAAGCCTAAAGGCAAGGGGAAGGCTCTCCTAAGCTCAAGAGACAAGACTCAAAGAGCTAACCATGCCTACATGTATAAAAAGTATGCTTACTCTCGTAAACAATTTCCTGCTACTTCTTATCATACATGCACATGCATGCATTCACATAGTCAAGGTATGGGAAGTCCTCCTAGTCATACAAAATTTATGCATAGGAGAAAGTCTCACAAGTCTAAACTCTAATGCCATCATTACATAAAATATAGGCATATTAACATTCATTATTTTATTAGGAAGGCTCACCTCAAATTAGAGGATCCTTTAACTCCTAGCCCCCTATGACCCAAGTAAGCTTGAGTACCTAAGAAAAGGTAACTCACGTTTGTTGTGTAAGGGAGTGTGGAAGCCACCAAATCAAGCAATTGGCATGTAGATAGTGGATGTTCTAAGCATATGACTAGAAATAGAAAGTTATTCACGATATTAAGGGAAAAAAAGGTAGAGATGTCACATTTGGTAATAATGCTAAGGTCAAGGTAATTGGCATTAGAACCATTGGTAAGAATGGTTGTTCATTAGTTGATAATGTTTTATTAGTTAGTAGCTTACAACATAATTTGTTGAATGTAAGTAAATTATGTGACAAATGTAATAAAGTCACCTTTGATCCTAAAGAATGTCGAGTCACCACTTTAGTGGATGATGAGGTTATTTTCAATGGTGAAAGGAAAGGTAATACCTACTTAATTGACTAAGACAGTTTGGCTAACCAATCTTTTAAGTGTCTTATGTCTTTGAGCAATGAAGCTTGGTTATGGCATATAAGGCTTGGGCATCCAAGCATGGACCTTCTTCAAAGCCTATCTGAAGGAAAGTTGGTGGAAGGCCTTCCCAAGCTGAATGTCACTAAAGACAAAACATGTGGTCCATGCTAAACGGGGAAGCAACATCAAGCCTCCCACAAACCAAAAAATGTTGTATTTTTATTGATGATCTTGCAGGTGATTTCAAAAAGGTAGAATTAGAAGACACCATAAGAATAGAGCATAAAAACAAGGAAGGAGTTGAATCATCAAAGGAAGATGAGGAGCCACAACATCAACAAAGAGATAAGCCAAGCCAAGATCTACCTAAAGATTAGAGATTTTCCAAATATCACCCTAAGGATTTGATCATTGGTGATACCTCCAAGGGTGTAAGTAAGTACTAGATCATAACTTAATCCTTTAGATAACAATTTTGCCTTTGTTTCTCAACTTAAGCCAAAATCAATTGATGAGGCTTTTGATGATGAGAGTTGGGTGCTTGCTATGCAAGAAGAACACAACCAATTTGAGAGAAATAAGGTATGAAAACTTGTCCCTAGGCCTAAGGAACATTCCATTTTAAGTTGCAAATAGGTGTTTAGGAACAAGTTAGATGAACAATGTCTTATCACTATAAATAAAGCTATATTGATTGCTAAGGGATACAACCAAGAAGAAGACATAGATTATGATGAGACTTTTACCCCTGTTGCAAGATTAGAGGCCATTAGGATACTCTTAGCTTATGCATGTCACATGAATTTTAAGCTTTTTCAAATGGATGTTAAAAGTGCAATTTTTTAATGAAATCATTGAGGAGGAAGTTTCAATTGAACAACCTCCTGATTTTGAGTCACATTGTTTTCCAAACCATGTTTTTAAATTGAACAAAGCCTTATATGGATTGAAACAAGCTCCAAGAGCTTGGTATGAAAGGCTTAGTTCATTTCTCTTGAAAAATGATTTTGAAAAAGGAAAGGTG
>CATIWR010032410.1:0-11286 GCA_949677035.1 Omphalea diandra | reverse complement strand
AAAAAAATTCAAATAGTCATTTTAAAAAAGTGAATAACAAATTATAAGTTCCTATTCAAAACATATTATTAAAGGTAAATTTGAAACTCAATTAGAAATTTTTTCTATATGTAAACTCAATAGGTGATTTAAATCCATTTAAAACTTGAATGGTTCAAACTTAACTTAATCTAAAATATTCTAATCTAAAAATGATTTGATCTTTGTCACTTTTAATTTGATCATACCTATTTGTCACCTTAATTTTTAATTTTACATAAAAATTCATTATTTTGATAATTTTCTTGATGAAAAGTTGTCACGTAATTAACTATTTATAATAGTTGTATGTTTTATAGACTGGAATTTTTATTATGGGAGAATTTAGCTTATAAATTTAATAGTTTCTTTTATGGGTGAACAGAGATATGGATATACTAAATTAGATCAATTAATTGTATTGAAAAATATTTGAAATTAAAAAAATTAAAATATCTAAAAATAACTAAACCAAATCAAATTGGAATAATAATTAAGAACAACATCAATTATTAATATTTGTTTAATTTGAATAATCGATTTGATATGAACTTATTTGTATAGATTCAAACCATTATTTGTAACTAGTAGGTGTGTCTATGCACGCACGTGTGTGTCTGTTTATATATATATATATATATATATATATATATATATATATATATGTTGGACTATGATTGTTAATCCTAAGTCTTAGACCTCTTTTCATCTTGACAAAGGAGATTAATCAATCCTAATGTTTCAATTAAGTGTTGTTTTGCAGAATTAAGTTAGATTTTCAAATGGAAGTTGGATGAAGTTCATAATCTTCAAGAAGGCAAAGTTCATCCAAAATTCGTCGTCAGTGACTTATAATTCGCAACCGCGACTTAGCTCAAGAACAGGTGAAACTAGCTAGACGAATTCGCTGGCATCATCTCTGCCGCGAATTATCCAAAAATGGGAGTATCAAAGTCACAGACGAATTCACGGTCAGTGTCATGTCTCAATCGCAATCGTGAATTTTATAGTGTCTAAAGAGGGAACCAAGTCCATAACCACAGCATGCCAAGTGTCTTAGGTATCCATTAAAGAACAAAATTAGCGAGGGCGACATCTTGGGTCGCGACTGCAATTCAAAAAGATAAAGATTTTCTTTCAAACAGAAGAATTTGCGTCCTTAGTCGCGCCCTGTATAAAAAACAATCACAACCAAGATTTTTGTGGGTAGTTAGAAAGCAACGACTATATTTTTCTGATGGACCAATGAGGAGATGACACATGGACTAGCCATTAGACATAAACGGGGTTTTTCGCCGCAATTTTTAGCTATTGTCTTGAAATTGGAAAGTCGCAATCGCGAATCCTTAATAGCGACCATTACTCTCTCCTGTCATGCAATTAATGCATAATCTGCCTAGCATGATTTGAAGATTTAATGAGCTTTTTAGTGTAACATCTCTTTGGTGGGTATGAGTTATAAACACTCAACCAAACAGATGTAAATGCAAGAGAATTCATTAACTTGTAACAAAACTCTTGCACTTTTGCTACTCATTATTTCTATTCTTTAAGTGATTGTTTGGTGTGAGCATAAACACCAATTGTAATAGGTTTTAGTGTGAGCCTGTAAAAACACTAGAGAAAGATTTTAGAGTGAGCCTACTAGAGAAAGATTTTAGAGTGAGCCTGTGAAAACACTTAAGAGAGGTTTTAGGGTCAGGCTTAGAAAACACTTGTAAGACAGGTTGTTATGTGAGCCTTGAAACCACAAAGTGGAAAAGTTAGGTGTGAGCTTGGAAATACCATTTGAAGTTAGTGAAACACCCAACTACAGAGAATTGGGGAGTAGACGTAAGGTTAATTATACCCAAACCATTATAAATCTTGTGTGTCTCTTATACTCTATCTTTATCCTTATTTTATTTTTTTTAAACACCAATTCAACCTTCCTCCCTCCTCTTTCCCCCCCCCCCCTCCCCCCCTCTTTTCTTAGTGTCTAGGGCCAACAAGTGGTATTAGAGCAAGGTCTCACATTCAAGCCTTAATTGGGTGAGCAAAGTTTATGGCACAAGAGGGAATCCACTCACATCTCAAGCCCTACTTTGATGGATCCGACTATACTCATTGGAAGTATAGGATGAAGATCTATCTTAACACAGATGTAGTGGACCTTTGGGATATAGTTGTCAAAAAATGGAAGCTACCCTCTAAAGTAGCGGATAGAATTGAAGAACTTATTCCAAAGGAAGATTGGGTTGAAGCTCACAGGAGGTCGAATGGCAAAAATAAGAGAGCAATGACCATTCTTCTAAGTGCTCTCTATAGGGAAGAGATTGGAAGAGTGCAACATTGCCAAACAGCATATGTCATTTGAAAGACTCTTAAGAACTATCATGAAGGCACAACACTGGTTAAATCAAGTCGTTTAGAGATGTACGTGATGAAATGGGAGCTCTTCATGATGAAGGACCATGAAAGCATCATCGAAATGACAAATAGACTCCTATCCATTATCACTAACATAAAGAAATTTGAAAGGACTCTCACCAACTATGAGGTAAACATAAAAATCCTTAAAACTCTTCCATTAGATAAGTTTGGTACAAGAGTGTTTAGCATTCAAGAGTCAAACCTCGAGATTGGGAAGTTCTTATGGATGTGTTGATAGGCAAACTCTTAACTCATGAGTTAGCCTTATAAAAGGATGTGCAAATGAAGAAACTAAGAGGCCAAGGAGAAAAATCATAAAAAGAAAGAAGAACCTTGGCACTCAAATCCTTAACAAAGGAGAAGGAGGTAAAAACAACCTCTAGTGATGAAGAAAGTGACAAAGAAGAAGAAGAGCTAACAATGCTCTCAAAAAGGATAAAATAGTTTATTAGAAGAAGAAAAGAAAGAAGAAGCTTCAAGAAGACAACTCTTAATCCTAGAGAGAGATTCAATGAAGTCACTTACTATGAGTGTGGCAAGCAAGGCCACATCAAATACGATTGTCCCAATATAAAAAAGAAAAAGAAATGGGACAAGGAGAAGAAAAAGAGTTTTTCAGCCACTTGAGATGATAGCTCAAGTGAAGATGAAGAAGAAGGAGAAGTTGCCAACATTTTCTTCATGGCACAAGAAGACTCTCAAAATAAGGTAAGTACTTTTTCCCACTCTTATTCAGATTTAGATGATTTTGATGACTTCTAGAGGCTCTTACTATGAGATGTGACAAATATAAGTCACAAATGAAGTCTTACAAGAAAAAATGTCAAAAATTAAAGGATGATTATAAATCCCTCAATGATCTTGTAAGCAAATTGAGAGCATCAAATGATGAGCTCAAAAAATCTGTGAAAAATCTTTCTACATCATCTTCTTCATTGGCTTCATTGAGAAAAAAGAATGACTCTCTAAAAGGAGAAGTTATTGAGCTTAGAAGCTCAATCTCTAAGTTCCACAAAGGAAAAGAAGCCTTAGACACATTGTTTATGTCTCAAAGGCCACCATTGATTAGACATGGTCTAGGCTTCAATAGAGCCTCTTTATCATCACATATAACATTTTTTAGATCATCAGAACCTCAAACCTCTAGTGTTGAGGTAATTGGGAAGAAAAGTGCTCCTAGCACTAAGCCTCTTAAGCCTAAGGACAAAGGGAAGGCTCTCCCAAGCTCAAGAGCCAAGACTCAAAGAGCCAACCATGCCTACATGTACAATAAAAGGCATGCTCACTCTCATAAACAATTCTCTACTACTTCCCATCACACATGCACATGCAAACATTCACATAATCAAGGTATGAGAAGGCCTCTAACTCATACTAAGTTTGTGCATAGGAGAAAGTCTCCCATGTCTAAGCTCCAATGTCATTATTGCATGAAATTTGGGCATGTAAATATTTATTGTTTTATTAGAAAGGCTCACCTCAAATTAGAGAACCCATCAACTCCTAACCCCCTAGGACCTAAGTATGCTTGGGTACCTAAGAAAAGGTGACTCACTTTTATTGTGTAGGGGAGTGTGGCAACCACCAAATCAAGCAATTGGCATGTGGATAGTGGATATTCCAAGCATATGACTGGAAGTAAAAAGCTATTCATGACATTGAAGGAAAAAGAAGGCGGAGACGTCACATTTGGTAACAATGCCAAGGGTATAATTGGCATTGGAACTATTGGTAAGAATGGTTGTTCATTAATTGATAATGTTTTATTAGTTAGTGGCTTACAACATAATTTGTTGAGTGTAAGTCAATTGTGTGACAAAGGTAATAAAGCCATCTTTGATCCTAGGGAATGCCGAGTCATCACTTTAGTGGATGATGAAGTTATTTTCAAGGGTGAAAGGAAAGACAATACCTACTCAATTGACTTAAACAATTTGGCTAACCAATCTTTTCTAAATATCACCCCAAGGACTTGATCATTGATGATACCTCCAAGGGTGTAAGTACTAGATCACAACTTCATTCTTTAGATAATAATCTTTCATTTGTTTCTCAACTTAAGCCAAAATCAATTAATGAGGCTCTTGATGATGAGAGTTGGGTGCTTACTATGCAAGAGAAACTCAACCAATTTAAGAGAAACAAGGTATGGGAACTTGTCCCTAGGCCTAAAGAACACTTCATTATAGGTTGCAAATGGGTGTTTAGGAACAAGTTAGATGAGCAAGATCTTATCACAAGGAATAAAGCTAGATTGGTTGCTAAGGGATACAACCAAGAGTAAGGCATAAATTATGATAAGACATTTGCCCCCGTTGTAAGATTAGAGGTTCTTAGGATACTTTTAGCTTTTGCATGCCACATGAGTTTTATGCTTTTTCAAATGGATGTTAAAAGTGCATTTTTGAATGGAATCATTGAGGAGGAAGTCTATATTGAACAACCTCCTAGTTTTGAGTCATATTGTTTTCCAAATCATGTTTTTAAATTGAACAAAGCCTTATATGGATTGAAACAAGCTCTAAGAGCTTAGTATGAAAGGCTTAGTTAATTTCTCTTGAAAAATGATTTTGAAAAAGGAAAAGTGAACACCACACTATTTGTTAAAAAGCACAAGTATGATACACTAATTATACAAATCTAAGTTCATGATATCATTTTTGGAGCTACTAATGAGTCTCTTTATAAGGATTTTGTTAAGTGTATGACTAGGGAATTTGAAATGAGCATGATGGAGAGCTCAAGTTCTTTCTCGGTCTACAAATCAAGCAAACCAAAGAAGGGATCTTCATCAATCAAGCTAAATACACAAGGGAGATACTCAAGAAGTTTGGCATGGATGGTTACAAAGTAGCCAAAACCTCCATGAGTGGTACCATCAAGCTAGACAAAGTTGAATCGGGTAAGACAGTAGATGAAAAAAGATATCGAGGTATAATCGAATCTTTACTTTATCTTACTGCTTCTAGGTCGGATATCATGTTTAGTACATGTATGTGTGCTAGTTTCCAATCCTCTCCTAGAGAATCTCATTTAAATACTGTTAAGAGAATTTTTAAGTATTTGCATGACACAATTCACTTAGGGTTATGGTATCTTAAGGATTCATCCTTTAGTCTCATAGGATATTTAGATGCGGATTATGCGGGTAGTTTATTAGATATAAAAAACACTTTTGGAACTTGCCAATTTATAGGAGAATGCCTAGTTTCTTAGTTTAGCAAAAAGTAAGTGTCGATTGCCTTATTCACCGCAAAAGCCGAATATGTTGTTGCAGTTATTATTGCACCCAAGTTCTTTAGATGAAACAACAATTGAAGGATTTTGGCAAAGTGATTGATCACATTCCTATTAAATGTGATAACACTAGTGTAATTAATCTTTCTAAGAATTCCATCCAACACTCCAGGAGCAAACATATAGATATTAGACATCATTTCCTTATAGATCATATGCAAAAGAGTGATGTTGTGTTACAGTTTAATGACACAAATCATCAACTTGCAGATATTTTCACTAAAACCTCTCAATGAAGAAAGATTGAACTTTATTAAGAGAGAATTGGGAATGCTTAATGAAAGCTCCCTAAAGTGAAAATTTGATCTTATATGTATGATTGCTATGTGTGTTAATTGTTATTTGTTGATTGTATGTGTTGTGTTTTCTTTATGACATATTTCTAATGGATCATAATTTTGATTCTTTCAAAACTTATTTTTTCATTCTTATCCTTAATGACTCATAATTCGCGACCGCTATCTTAACTTCATGGTCGCTACTTACAAGTCCTAGTCACCTGGCTGTCAAACATCAAATCGTGGTGGCGAGAATTAAGCTCCACCTTGAATTTTGGTCAAGAATTCAAATTTTTGACCATTGTAGCGCGTATTCCTAAGGAAAATTTATCTGTTATTCACAATTTTCAAAATTTGTGATTGCGACTCATGAATTCACAGACGCGAATTAAGGTAACCGCCTAGACATTTAAATGATTTGATAGCCAACCATTTCTATCTCTACATCAATGCATTTTTAGTCATTTCTAGTCGTTTAAAGAGACTTCAAATGGCTATAAAAAACCTCATTTAACAATAACATCCTCACTTCTCTTACAACATCAATTTCTCTCTTTCAAAACCCTCTAAAATCACAAATTCTCTTCATCTTTTGCAATGGCTCCCAAGAAGATTTTAAGGGTAGACATAGGCAAGGTTGTGGCTCAGCCATTTGTAACCCTTACACTCCATCTTATGAAAGGCATCACTAAAGAGGAGAAAGAAATATACAAAGTAAATTCTTCCAAGATCATCCTCCCAACAAGACACCATCTACCTTTCTGTTGGAGACCTTGGACATCAATGTAGAGATTCGTGTTTTCCTCTGCAACTTGGGCTGGAACGAATTCATCTTTCGGGATGAACTCGGTTACGAAGAAATTGTGAGGAAATTTATGTGCATGGTTCAACTGAGTCGTAAAGCCGATTCTCGAGCAGGACAATATGAGTTAGTTTTCTAGGCGTTTGTTGATCCTTTTTTCATTACTTTCGACCAACTTTCCTCCCTCTTCAATCTTTGAGTCGGAGAAAATATTCCCTTCATAATCTTCGCACTTGACGTCATTTATTCTGAATTTTGGTTAAGTATTTTCGATTGAAACCAAACATGACCCGAGATCCTCTCTAGTGAAACACATTAAAACCCTGCATTTTTGGATACTCCATCTTATAATCACCTTTTCCATAAATGCTAGAGGTGGTGGTAATGAGAAAATATCACAAAAAGACTTGACATTTATTTTCTGCCTTGTCAAAAATAAGCCTATTCAAACCGAACGATATCTTGTGGATTAAGTGATCCATATGAGTACTAAACCCAAAAACCAATTCCTTTTACCTTCACATATTATAGCCATATATCGCTTCATAGGGGCACTTGATGAGGAAAATGAGAAATTCCTCACTAAGAAACTTCTCCCTTCATAAAACTTCCTTGATCTCACCTATCTCATCAACGCCAAAGCTATTCACCCAGACATCTATGCCTACACCCTGGGTGCCATTGGGGCTAAGAAAATGGAGATTTCACAAGCTTCCAAACGAAATAGACTAGCTATTGAAGAAAGAGCTTTATCCATCCCTCCTCAACTAAAGCCTAAGTCTAAACTCTCTCTTGCAACCATCAATAATAAACTCAATAAGTTAATGAGGCTAATGAACAGGAGATTTTTGTTCCTCTCTCATGTTCATAGTGATATGATTGATTTGCAAGAGAAGTTGGGAGTCCCTTATTGCCATCTTCTGGACTTCACGGAGTTTAATGATACTCAAGAAGAAAAAGGCAATAGTGAAGTTAAGGATGGAGATGAGGCTGAAGGTGAAGATCAGGGTGAAGATGAAGACTTCTTTTGAGATGATAATGATTCTCCTACTTTCTAGTTTAGGATCTCTTTTGTATTTTTTTTTTCTTTTTTTGCAAAAAATATAATCCCACATAACTTGTTTCTAAATTTATATATATAAAAGTTGTTTCTTTGCTAAAATTCTATGTTATGTGCTTGTTTTACTTCATCTGTTTATGCATTTGCTTCCTAAGTTTACTTAACTACTTATGCAATTGATCTTTTTCCCTTCTACCCTCTTTTTGATCTTGCCAAAGGGGGAGAGATAGAAAGATTCTAAGTCTAAGGGGGAGAGAAAATAACTTGCAAATAATAACATTAGTTGAGGGGAAGCATCATACTATCATACTTAGGATTTTTAGAAATTTCACCTCGATTGATTAAATGCCATACTTAGGAAATTCCACCTTAAGTATTCATTGAATCATATTACACTCCAACTTCACATTTCTATATTATTTTCCCTTAGGATCAATCTAAGTTGTTAAAATAAAAAAGGGAGAGATTGTTAGACTAGGATGGTTAATCCTAAGTCTTAGACCTCTTTTGATCTTGACAAAGGAGATTGATTAATCCTAATGTTTAAATTAAGTGTTGTTTTGCAGAATTAAGTTAGATTTTCAAGTGAAAGTTGGATGGAGTTCATAATCTTCAAGAAGATAAAATTCATCCAAACTTGCAGTCAATGACTTATAATTCGCAATCGCGAACTAGCTCAAGAATAGGGTGAAACTAGGTCAGATGAATTTGCAGGCATCATCTGTGCTGCGAATCATCCAAAGATGAAAGTGTCAAAATCACAGACGAATTCGCGATCAGTGTCGCGTCTCAATGGGGACCTCGAATTTCATAGTGTCTATGGAGGAAACCAAGTCCATAACCACAATATGCCAAGTGTCCCGAGTATCCGTTGAAGATCAAAATTCGCGAAGGCGACATCTTGGGTCGCGACTGCGATTCAAGAAGATGAAGCTTGTCTTTCAAATCGAAGAATTCGAATCCTTAGTCACGCCCTGTACAAAAAATTATCGCGACCGCGACTTTTGTGGGCAGTTAGAAAACAACGACTATATTTTCCTGATGAACCAATGAGGACATGACACGTGGACTAGCTATTAGACACAAACATAGTTTTTCGCTGCAATTGTTAGCTCCTGTATGGAAATTGCAAAGTCGCAACCGTGAATCCTCAGCAGCGATCGCGACTCTCGCCTGTCATGCAATTAATGCAGAATCTGCCTAGCACGATTTGTAGATTTAATGAGCTTCTTAGTTTAACATTTCTTTGGTGAGTATGAGTTATAAATACTCCACCAAACAGATGTAAATGCGAGTGAATTCATTAACTTGTAACAAAACTCACTTTTGCTACTCATTTTTTTAAGATGATTATATTAAGAATATATATAAATTCATTAACTTGTAACAAAACTCACTTTTGCTACAAATGTAAAAGTACATAATAAATTTAATTAAGAAAAAATGAGATTAAGTTGAGTAAAAAATAAAAGTATCATCTTAATTAAGTTAATGTAATCATTTTTTTAATATTTTTTAGAAATTTGTATTTAAATAGTTTAAAAAATTTATTATTTAAAATATATAAATTAATTTTTTAAGGAGATTAAGAGAATTTAAAAAAAAAAAGAGATTGAGAATTAAAATTTTAAAATTTTTAATTTTTAAATTTTAAGCTCCAAACTTAATTTTGAATTTGTTTGAACTAATTGAAAAAAATATAAGGATCAATTGAGTTTAAATATGTACTTTGTTAAATTATAATTTTGACTTGAGATATAATTGAAATTAATTCATTAAATTAAGGTGCAATTGACTCAATTAAAAATTTTGAATACAATTAAAATTTGTATAAATGTTTAGATTTTTTAAGTCATTAATATATATATATATATATATATATATATATATATATATATATATATATATATATATATAAGCTTATGTTTTTATGAGATTATTAAATAAATTAAGTTATTTTATTTTGCACTAAATGACTAATTAAATGCATTGGAAAGTACATGTGCAAGTCTATAATTTATGAAAAAGGAACAATATGAAATTATATATTCAATATAGAAATAAATTAAGTTATTTGTGGAGGCCAACAATATATGGAAAGAAGGAAAGCATGAAAACCACATGAGAGAAACTAAGTTATTACAGGACAAAGGCAACTGTTCCTTGAAAAAAAAAAAAAGCGTTGTTTTATATGAAATTTCTTTTAAGCAGGTAACACATACCGATGAGCATTGTGACAAAGAAGAGCATAATGTTGTGGACCCACTCTTTAAAATTAAAAGATAATAACACTCCTCCTTGTAAGTAATGACATTATGAAACTGCTACCTATAACAAGAAAAATGATTCAAAAGCCCTCAAATAACCATAAATTTGAAAAATCAACCTTGAGTTAAGTATTGTACATACTGTATAAAAATTGCTACTCACTCTTATTGTATATATGAATTCTTTTAAAACTCTCTACAAAAAACTTTTTTGGCATAAAAGACACGTGGATCATTTTGGTTTTTCTGTGCAAATACAAAAGTTCTCCACCTTGGATAACGGGGTATGTTATTGTAGACAATTGAGTTATTTGTGTAGACAAGCGCATCATCTACATAGGCAATCTTGGCAGGTATATCCTTAACACTATGTTTGGATGTTGTGTTTATAATGGAATGAAAAAGTTATTAATGAAATGAAATGAATTGATTTGGTTTGAAAAGAAAGTGTTAAATTATATTTATGTTTGGGATGACAGGAATGAAAATGAATGGTTTGAAATTAATTTTATTTGTTTGCACTAGAATGAAATGAAATGTTAACTTAAAATTGACAAAAATACTCTTATACATACAAATATAATTTTTTTTTATTTTTTTGTTTATCAAATATTTAATATTAAAATAAAAATTTATTGTTATTATTCAAAATTATATTTTATTTTTATTCACAAAAAATATGAACAATTAATCTTTTATAAATTTAAATCAAGGGTAAATATGTAATTTTGGTGCCCAGATTTTTCAAACTCATGCAAACACCCCAATTTGGGGTGTTTGCATTTTAATGGTTTGGAAGGGTTTGAGAGGGTTTACCAAACCCTTCCATTCCATTTCATTCCTTCCAATTCAAACATAAATTTTTTTTCTAAACCAATCTAATCCATTCAATTCTATTATAAACACCCGATCCAAACATACTCTTAGTGTGAAATTCTACCTCTAAAAAGTTATGTGACGACTTTTATTTTTATTATCATAAAATATGTAAATTAGTGACGACATAAAAGATTTATAGTGACAAAAGTAAGGGTCATCACAAAAATGAATATTATAGTGATGATTATGAATTTCGTAATATTTAATTGATAAATTGTGACAATATTTCATGCGTAGCAAGAAAATAAGTCATAAAATATGTGATTTCTTGTA
>CATIWR010032394.1:0-12348 GCA_949677035.1 Omphalea diandra | reverse complement strand
AATTCCTAGATACTCCTTATACTTTTAATTAAGCTCTAAGACACCATTATTTATGATACTATAACATGCACACAACATAAAACAATTTGCCATGCAACTATACAAACACTACATATATGTTCAAGTGTCCCCAACTACAACAATGCTTCTAAATGTTCAAGTGTCCCCAAATGCAACGGTGCTTCTAAATGATTATTTATCTAATGCATATGTTCATGTGATAATGCCAATGAATGTGGCTAGGGATGTTACATTAACATATGTAATTGAAACTATATAAGTGCCAATAATTATTTCTTTTTTAAGGATTTGTGAATTGTGTGTTAGTTATTGAGTCAAGGTTGCTAAATTTATATGTTAGATTTTAAATGTTTTGGTTAATCTTAAATCTCTGATTGGTCTACTTTAAGAAACATAAGACATTTATACATGTATTGACCCATTTAGGAAATAAGAAGTCCTACAATTTTCCTATCAACTCTTGTATGGTTTTACCTCATAGTTTTTAAGCGAACTTGTGAGCAAAAAATGTAACAAGCAAAGTCAAGAAGGAAAGAGTGATTGGGAGACCATGCTTGTATGGCTTGGCAGTCTTTTCTGATTTCCTTGGTTTATGGAAAACCATCAATAATGTGTAAGTTTATGTTTCCATGGTAAGGGGGTTGTATGCTTGGACTTGTTTCTTAGTTTAATTACAACTTCTCAGTTGGACTTATACACAATGTTATTATGTTTATTCCCTTTACTTCATACTTTGTAGTTCCAATTTTCACAGCTTGCTTAATGCTCCTTTTTCCTTCTAGGTTTAGGAGAATATATTTAATTTCTTAGCTTCTAAATTTGATCATATTTTTCATATCACAATGTTTTTGGATGTTTTAAAGTTATCTCTCTAGTTTATACGAAACTAATTTTGATTTTTTTTTTCTTACGTTACATAGGTGTATAGTTGGTGGTGAAATGTCAATCTAGGATTCTTCTTTGAATCAGTTCCCTGATGTTGGTTTAAATTAGGAAATAGGTTATTGCATAATTTGGTTTAAAGTTTACCTTTTTCTTTCTTTTATTTAGGCTATTTTATTTTATTTTTTTCTTATTTCCTTTCTTTCCTTTGTTATATACAATAATTCACACCATGGATCATTTATTTGTAGTAAAGGAAGCAAAAGATGGACTAGAAGTGATAGACATATTTTTTTCATTAGAAATTATGGCTTCCCATGGTGCTATATAAGAAGCATTGGTGAAGTTTAATTTATATGATTTCTCATGTAGTTATTTGAAAGATTATTTAATTTTTACTTTTGACAGTATTCTAGCTTCACTTTCTCTTTATTTTGTTAAACTTATCTAGCTTATATTTGTTTGTTGATGCATGAATTTTACCATTTTAGCTTACCTACTATCCTTTCAGTTGTCTTTCTTTTCACTTGGTGATGACCATCACTTCTTGTATCTCTCTATGTGCATTTTATCTGTATCATCTGTTTTGCTTTTCTTCTAATGATATATTTTATTTATGTTCTAGTAAATGGCTTGGGAACCAAAGTTAATGATGAAAGGATTACAGTCTATTATGCTATCTGGCTTATGAACTCATGATAGTATAATTCTTAATTCTTATTGCTACATATCTAATTTTGATATGTGTTTGTGTTTGAAGTTCTAGAGGGGTTGTGAGGGAAGGGTTGCATTTGGCTTTGGTGAGTTAAGGAAGGTAAATATGAGGAGTTGTCAAATTATTTTTCGACCTCTTTGTTTTGCAGTTTGTTAATTTGAATGTGAAATGCATTGCACTTTTTAGGCTTTAATTTGACTATGGGTTGCACTTTTTAGGTTCTTTGTGGTGCTAGGTCATGCTCTTATTAGAACATATGTCCAGAAAGTTTAGGCCATTAGGTGGAGAGATCTATGAGATCTCATTAATTATACATTAAAAATAATTTTCGAAACTATGTGTATGAATTTTCTCACATGGCAAGAGACCCATGATAAATAAATAGGACTAAAGGTAGAATTATTTTACATTCTACACTTTCTATTGTCTCTATTTGTTTATTTTATATCAATTTTTATAATTATTTTGTTAAGTCTAATAATATCCTCTTTTTTGCTAAGTCTAACATCATTATATTTTTCCATTTTGGTATAGGTCATGAGCACTAATTTATGCATTTGGGCTAGTCATGTGGTTTTTCATCAACAATGTCTTTATTTTTTTTTATAGTTTAAGTTTGATTGTTTGACTATTTTATTAGTATTTTGAATACTTAAATGGATATCTTGATAATTTTATAGATATTATGTTTTATTTATTATTGTAATTTAAGCAACAACTTTGGATTATATCATATTTGCACTTGGTAATTTTTATGATATGTATTCTATTATCATTAAGATGAATACTACAATATGACATTTTAGTAATGAATGAAAATTGATATTATAGCTTTTCTTTAAGTAACATTTCTATAAAAAGTTACAATATAAAATTTTACTAGTTAAATTCATAAGCACTTTATAGTGATATTTCATAATATCAAAAGTGATATTTTAAATGTAATTATAAAACTTTCTAGCAACATTTGTTGATGTACTTTAAAGGACATTTAACAAATGTTGCTTTATTATCTTAAAGTGACACTTACTATGCATTGTAATAAATTATTACTAATAAATCATAAATAGCTTTTGTATTATTTTATAAATGTTGCTTTAACTGATTAAAGTGACAATTGAAAAATGTCAAATAAAGGGTGCTAAAAATGTTGCTCATAAATTTATACCAACACTTAAAAAATGTCGCTTTAATACATAACAAGACCCACTTAAGTGATGCTTATAACAAGAAACGTCAGTATAAGTTTAAAGTGTCATTTTTTAGAATTTTAATGACATTTATTAAATGTCAATATAGACCAATTTTCTCGTAGTGATTCAATGCATGATGCACATTCTTAGCCTTGTATAAGCTTTTTCCTTTGTTCATGGTGATATCCTAACTTTGAGGATGGTTAATGGTATCCATAATGATGCTCTAGCTCTTTTGAGTAACTTTGGGTAAGGATGCAACAATCCTAGGACCCCTATGTGATGATTTGATGACTAAGCCCATGGCCTCTACCATTCTCCAAATGCATTTGCATATCATGTTCATATTATATATCATTTTCCATGTCTATATATTTCTATTACTTTATATATTATTATTATTATTATTATCATTTCTAGGTTCATGTGACGTTGGGATTGTGAATGGCATGATTTTGGACTTAGAAATATGATTATATGCCCTTGACTTAGAGAATATGTGGTAAGACCAACATTAGGATGCATTTGTGTTTCTTTTGAGTTATTTTCTTACTTTGTCCCTTTTTCATATAAGTATGCTTACCTATTTGTTCTTTATGTGTAGATGGATATGCATGTGTATATGTCTATATTTGTCAATTATGCATGACCTCACCACTTGAAGATGGTGATACCACCATCCTTATAGTGAATGTGTGTAATGTTTTGATGACAATTTTTATTGAATGAGATGTGCTAGAAACATGCTTAGGAGCGTTAACAAAATTAACTAATAATAAGACTAAAATGGTAAAAGTGAACGAAAGATGCTCGAAGTGGCTGAATCCTTAAATTCAAGCATTTTGGGTTGCCTAACCTTTTTCCCAAGCCATTTGTAATTTCCAAATTAGGCATTTAAAATGAGATAGGTAGGCTCAAAATTTGTTCTTATGTGGTAGGTAGGCTCAAAATTTGTTCTTATGTGGATTCTTATGCCGGTCAAAGTCAGGTGACAACTCCATATTTAGATTAGGGATGATACAAATGTATTGTCTCACCTTAGTCTCCATTAACCATAACTTTGAAGAAAGGGGCTTTTATCCTACAATAGGCCTAAAGGATCCTCTATTGATCAAACATAAGTGCAATTCTTAAGAGATATTACCAATGTATGACCCCGTCCTCTTAATTCCCTATTGATCAATCGAAGGTAGGAATCGCAAATAAGATTCCATTATTTTGAGTGCAATCCTTAAAGTTGATGGTGGTCATAGGAAGCTTATTTACTTTTCTAATTTCATCAATGAAGTACTTTTAAAGCTTATCAAAGTCCATTGGATCAGAGAATTCATTCCCATCCAGATTTGATAGCTTTATAGTACCACCTAAATATATTTGCTTGACGATATAGGGAATGTCCCAATTTTGCTTGAATTTCCTTCGAGAATCTTAAGTTTATGGTTGCATTGCCTTCAACACTAAATCACCAACTTTTATCATGCTCTTATTGACCCTTTTATTGAAAGTATGTGCTATACTAACCTGGTACAAATGAATATGGCAAAAGGACTTTAGCCTTTTCACATCTAACTGATCAATATGATCATACTAATTTTTCACCCACTGCTACTCATGAATCTTTTTCACAACCAACACCTTTTAGGATTTCATTTCCATCTTTATTAACAGTATCACTTTAATGCCATATACTAAAGAGTAAGGCATCATCCCTATTGATGTTCTAGTTATGGTTTGGTACCCTATAATAAAAAGGGCAACTTAGATTTTGATGATGGTGAGTGCTATAAGAAAAAACCTTAAGGTTCAAGTGCACAGGTCAGAAGTAACAAAGTGTACTTCTGAGTATGGATATCATTCCCATGAGGATGGAGTTTAAATACTATAAATCTTGTGCCTTATATTATCTAGAAAATCAATAATATGTAGGAAAATAAAACAAACACTTATAGTAATGGAAATCAATCAATGAAGAAGAATTACTAGAAGTTCAACCTTGCATGGTAACTTTCCAATGGCTTTCTAATCTTTATCTAATTGGTTCATTCATCAAGGGCCACTATTAAGTCAATATGATGATTAACTAATCTCTTTCGAGTAGTAATTGATATACAAAAACATGTTAGCTAGAGGTTCCTCAATTCAAACGCAATACATCATGCAATTACCTTACTAAACAAGACCATATGGATATCAATGATTTATTAAGGCTCCTCAATTCATAATAAAATAAACGAATTGTTGAAGGACTCATTATATAAAAACAACTCTCGAATGTTAATTCTCATAACAAAAATGATTAATGGCTAGTCAATCAATATCATAAAGCACTCAATAATTGCTAATACAAATGATGAATGAAACCAAAAAGACTTAGATTAAGGAAAACTACTATAAGCTATACAAGATCCATTTACAACCTTCGCCTTAAGAAAATTTAGTTCATAATGAAAGAGAAAAAAAAAATTTGGCAATCAAATCAATCCTAAGGATAGACATGAACTTCTTCTTAAACCTCTTTGATTGCTTGCACACTCTCTCTCTTTCTCTATAACTCCTTCATTGAGTTTTTGAGACTTATTATGCATTATTCTTTTTCTTTAGGTGAATTTTTCATGCCTAATTCTACTTTAGTTTCATCTTTAAATATTTCTTTAACCTTGCCTGTAAAAGAGGAAGCTTAGGTGCATAGAAAAGAAAGTGAATTCTTAGAGATTTCTTTGTTCACTTTAGGGTTTGATGAGGCACATGGCTATGTGCTATAGAAGCATGGTCATGCACTACAATGATAATTCTTGGCTTGCTCTAACCCTCCAAGATGCATGGCCATGCTTCGAGGCCATGTGTTTTGGTTCTCCTCTAGTCTTTTGATGCTATTAAGGTGTACAACCACGTGGTTAGACCACATGACAATGCTCTCCTTCTTTCCCACATGATCTTTATTTTTCTTCACTTTAAGCCTGCAAAACACCAATAAACATGCTTTAGGTAAATTATTATGCCAATTTAGGTGGAAATTCATGAATTTTATAGAGAATTGAACCATGAAAAAATGATAATTAAGATGTGAAAAAAATTCCCCTAAACTTAATATATGTTTGTCCTTAAGCAATCATCTTTTTCCTAATGCAAAATTGAACTACTTTTATGGTTAAAATTGAGTATCAAGGTTTCAAAGAGATGATTTATTTTAACTATAATCACGATCTTCAATAATCAAACAATCACACTTATGATAATAACAAGTTCTAAACTAGCCATGCATTATTTGTAATTAATCAAATTCAATATGTGTGACTTGACACTATAGTTCATTCATTATTTGTTCTTTTTCATACTCACATCAAGCAAGACTTTTCCTTGATTCCTAGGAATCACATATGACCATAAACAAGACTAATTCACCTTTAGCAACTAATGTAGATCCTAGCATCCTTAAAGATTATGAGGTTTTTAATAGCTTATAATGTAGGGCTTAGGGTAAGGCTATAAAGAAGTGGTCAAGTCTAAAAACAAAAGAATTTTTACTAAGATATTAGTTATACTAATGATGTAAGTATGATGAAACACTTTGTGTGGATGCCCATAATCATTCTTTATAAAGCATTGATGCTACCCTTTTTTACTTGGTGGCTTGATTTTTCTTTTATTTTGCCCTTTCTTTTTTTTTCTCTTTTTATCATCTTCC
The DNA here is from genome assembly GCA_949677035.1 of Omphalea diandra. Classification (NCBI taxonomy): domain Eukaryota; kingdom Viridiplantae; phylum Streptophyta; class Magnoliopsida; order Malpighiales; family Euphorbiaceae; genus Omphalea; species Omphalea diandra. Next base: position 5,852 of record CATIWR010032394.1, on the reverse strand, counting down.
TTTTCATCATTATTTCTTTTTCTTATTTTCTCATCTCTTTTTTTTTTTTGACAAGAATGAATGATATACATGTGAGCAAAATATAAAAATATCAATTTGTCACCCTAAACTTGTACTGATCCTTATGGTCTAAAATATGACAATAAATGAGTAATTTCTGTAAATTCTTAAAATATGCACATAATTAACAACACACAAAACATCATTATACAACCATTTTCTAACTCTATTCTCTTGATAGGGGAGGTAAAAGATCATTTAAGCTATATGGTTATAATAAGGGTTATGGGTTAAAGGAAGAAAAAGCTAACAATACTCTCAAAGGAGTATTTTTATAAGCCTCAAAAGGGGTAACAAGGGATAATGTAAATGAAGGTATAGGTGGGGAATAATGGGGCAGTAAAAGAATGCCTTAACCATTTCCTTTAAGTTACCATGTTCTAGGATTTCACCTATAAAGATGTTTTAGCTTGTTTTAGCATATTTAGAGGTTTCCTTTAGCTTAAGGTGATATGATTGAAATATCTCATAAGGAATTTCCTATTTTACAAAGTGTGCATTATTTGTTATATTGTATTCAACCAATTTTTAATAAGAACATGACCACTAAGCTCAAATCATTATTACAAGGAAAATTAACCAAATGAAAATTGAATAATGATTATAAGATTTCTTCATCAAATTATTCACCTTAAAACTTTAAACCAAAACTAACCATAATATTTGTTAAATTTTAGATTGAGCTCAATAAGAATTACTTGAAGTCATGAAATAAACATAATGACAAGTGTAGGCATAAATGCACCCAATAGTGAATAAGTAAAGACAAAAAAGCTTAAAAAAAAATCCCCCTTCCCCCCAAACTTAAACTTCATTATCCTTATTGATCAAACACAAAAAAACTAAAGAGTGAGAGGAGAGGACTTCCTTTGAAAATATGTTAAGAGGAAGTGTGAAAATCCTACCAAACTTAACACAAGCATAATCATAAAGGATCCATCCATTAGAAACATGAAAACATAATTGAAGGCCTTGCATACAACATAAAAGATTAATGACATAAAGGCAATGAAAGTGCCTCAATGATAACGCATCATATTAAGCACAAAAGTTAGAGTAATAAGCTTTATCCATAATTATCAAACATGAGGAATCATAAAAGTGCAAAACACAATCAATACAAATAAACACAATATGTCCAAAGTTAAAACATTACAAGACATAAAAGAATGTCTACAAGAACATAAATAAATACAAAAGAAAAGATAGGTCGATCAATCCACTGATGGTGGTGGATGAGGAAATCCAACATGCCTAAAGTATGCTTAGGGACGCCCATCTACATCTATCATTTGAGTATCAAACACTGCAAGCTATCCTCGTACCTCTTTTTCAAAAATGGCTTGGCAATGGTCCATATGCTCCAATTGAGATTCCATTCAAACAAAGATGTCTTTCACATTACTCATAGGCAGTGGTGGTGGAACATAAGAAGAGGTACCTTTTATAAGCACATCATTGTGCAACACCTTTTTCATCACTCCCCTCAACTTGAGCATCCTAGACTAGTACATACTTAGCACTCTCTTTCTTAATATGACCAATGTGAAGCAGATTCTTCCATGACAAGCAATAATTGCCTTTGGCTTTTGAAAGATGAGCAATAGAAGAAGGATCATAGACTTTCAACTAATAGGCAAGAATGGTCCTAAGCCCACCAACATAAATACCCTTAGAATCTATCTTCGTAACGACCCTCATATGATGGATAATCCATTAAATGTCCTAATATATGATTGGATCTCATCAACCTAGCCTATATTCTCTAAAGCTCCTACATTAATGAACTTAGTAAGGAAAAATGGATGCTTGAGGATTTCATACCTAGTTTCATTGCTCATCTATTTAAAAGATTATTATAGCTCTAAGAGGAGGATTGAAGCTTGAGGAACTGGGCTTTCATTTAACGGTGGTCTTAAACCTGTTAAACATGATGGAGATCGAGATTAAAGGTTAAAGGAGGATGTTTTGGTGGAGTTTTAATGGTAAGAGGGTTAGTTTAGGGAAGGGGAAGGAGAGGTGTACAGATGCTTTTAGGATTTTAGGATAAATTTAAGAAAAAGATAAAGGGCATGAGGGTTTAAAATGGGTATTTTTAAAAACTCACAATCATGCATCAAGGTCGTGCATTATGGGCATGTTTAGGCAATTTGATGAATAAGGGCAAATGACCGGGTCATTCAAATGTATGCTTTGATTGGTTAGGTAAGGGGAAAAAGTGCACATTCATGTCATGTGGCTGTATATTTTAGTTAAATATTAGATCTAGAGGCAAGGGACATATGGTCCCGCGCTAAGGGGATATGGCTATGTGATAGGCTCACACGACTATGTGATAATGTCATGCGCTTCTATTTTGTACTGCCCAATTATTTTCTTTTGACACATAGCCATGTAACTTGGTCATGCATTTTACAAATGCAATATTTTTTGAGAAATAGTCATCCTAATGTTCATGAGTCTTACCTCTAAAGGTCATATACTATCGTAACATCTTTTGCAAGTAAAATTAACACAAAATACATAACAAAGAACACACAAAACGTAAACAAATGAATAAGAACACTATATCAAACATAAGGATCATCATGAAAAGCAAAATAATAGGGATAAGACACTTCCCTAACATATTTAAAGCTTGCAATGACAAATTTCTCAAGCCTTGATCTTATGAAATAAACAAAGATAAATTAAAAGATAAATAATGTAAGAGAAAATGAAATACATAAAAGAAAATAAAGATAAAATGGGGACTTAGCCCACTGACATGCTAGTTTAAGGTCTCTAGCTTAACCATTGTGCTTGGCTTCTATGTTGGAGCATGTGGGAGATAAAAAGTCTCCCTCTTTTGTGTAGCATGTCCTTTATAGTATGGCTTTAATTCATTTTAATTTAAAGATTTCATCTTTATAGTTTGTAATTTTAATGGCACCATGAGGATATGTTTTCACTATGATGAATGGTCCTAACCATATAGACTTGAATTTTCTTAAAAAAAGATGCAACCTTGAGTTAAAGAGTAGCACCTTATGGCCTTCCTTAAATTTCTTACACAAGATTTGACTATCATGCCACTGTTTGGTCTTTCTCTTATAGAGATGATTGCTCTCATAGGCTTCAAGATGAAGGGACTCAATTTTATTGTGCTAGAGTTTCCTCTTTTTACTTGCAAGATTGAAGTCAAATTTCAAAATTTTGATTGCCTAATAAGCCCGATGCTACAATTCTACTATTAAGTGGTAAGCTTTTCCTAGGTGATAAGAAGTGGTAACAATTAGTATCTTGTAAGTAATTCTTTATTCCCAAAGTGTATCAAAGAGCTTTAAGACCAATCTTTCCTTAAAGAATTAACAGTCTTTTCTAAAATATGCTTGATTGCCCTATTAGATACCTTTGCTTGTTCACTTATTTTGTATCAATGAGCTTTGATGACCAATCTTTCTTTAAAGAATTGATGGTCTTTTCTAAAATCTATTGAATACTTATACTTGTTCATTTGTTTGAGGATGGCAAGGTGCGACTATCTTGTGATTGACCCCATACTTCTTTAACAAGAACTCGAATTGCTAGTTGCAAAAATGTGACCCATCATTATTGATGATTGCATGTGGAGCCCTAAAGGTTGTGAAGATATGCTTCTTTAGGAATTAAATCACCGCTTTAGCATTATTGGTTAGCATTCCCATGGCTTTCACTCACTTGGAGATTTAATCTATCACTGTCAAATATATTGACTCCCAAAAGATTTAAGGAAGGGTCTCACAAAGTCTATACCCCATACATCAAAAAATTCTCCTTCAATCATGGAATTCAAGGGCATCTTGTTCCTCTTATAAATATTACCTACTCTTTGGAACCTATCATAATACATGATAAAGAATTAGTAAATAATGAAGGCCAAAAGAAGTCACTTTGTAATACCTTAATTACAGTCTTGGAAGGACCAAAGTGGCCTTCATATTCTTATCCATAGTAATGGAGTAAAATATCTTTCATTTCTTCCTCTAGTACCTATATCCTTATAATTTCATCAATACATTCCTTAAACAAATAAGGCTCTTCCAAAAAAATAAAATTTAACATCATGCAAATACTTTTTCTTTTAATGGGAACCAAGGTTATATGGAATAATGTCACTTACCAAATAGTTAATGAAATCAACATACCCAAGGGTTTAAAGAGCTTTAAAAAGAAAGAGATGCATATTCAGGAAGGTTTTATTGACATGAACACTAACCTTTTCCTCTTAAATGTGCTCTAAGTGAGAAAAGTGATTGGTGACCAAATTTTTTAACCCCTTGTTGTCCTTAATTTTCGAATCGAACTCTTAAAGTAATAGAGTCCATCGCATAAGCCTTGGCTTTACATCTTTCTTAATGAGCAAACATCAAATGGTTGTATTAACATAAATAATAACTTTAAAGCCAAGTAAATATGACCAGGATTTATCAAAAGCAAACTCTATAACTAAGATTTCTTTTTCTGTGGTGGCATAATTAATTTAGCCTAATTAAGAGTTTGACTTGCATAATATATCAGATGGAGCTTCTTGCCCTTTCTTTGCCTTAAGATAGCTCTTACGACATAGTCACTTACATTGCACATAAATTCAAATGGTAAGGACCAATCTGATTTCATCATAATATGAGCATATATGAGTTATTTCTTCAAGTTATGGAAAACATCCAAGCATGCATTAGAAAAATCAAAAGGAGCATCTTTGGCTAAAAGATCACAAAAAAGTCCTTAATAAAGCGTTTATAAACCCCCCACATGTCCTAGAAAACTCCTTATGTCCATCACAGATGTAAGAGGAGGTAATCTTTCTATAACTTCATTTTTTGCCCAATTCATCTCAATGCCATCATATGAGATTTTATGTCAAAGCACTATACCTTCACATACCATGAAATGACACTTTCACCAATTAAGCATGAGATTGGTTTCTTCACATCTTTATAATATAACCCTATCAAGGTTAGCCAAATAATGATAAAAAGAATCACCAAAAATAGAAAAGTCGTACATGAATATCTCAACCATTTTCTTCACTATTTCAGAGAAAATAGCCCTCATGCATCTTTGAAAAGTAATTGGCACATTACATAGCCTAAAAGGCATACGTTGATATGCAAAGATACTATAAGGGCATGTGAATATGGTCTTTTCTTGATCCTTTAGTGGTTTGAATTTGATAATAGCTTAAATACCCAACTAAGAAGCAATAATACATGTGCCCTACAAGTCTTTCCAACATTTAGTTAATGAAGGGCAAAGGGAAATGATTTTTATTGGTCGTCACATTTAATTTTTCTATAATCACTGTACACTTTCTACCCCATCATGGTTCTAGTAGGGATATGTTCATTATTATTTTCATTGATGACAACCATCATCCCTCATTTTTTAGGAACTACTTGAACCAAACTAACACATGGGTTATCCAAAATATGGTAGATGATTCTTGCGTCTATCAATTTCACCACCTTCTTCCTAATTACTTTTTTCATACTAGGATTAAGCCTCTTTTGATGTTATATGGTGGGTTTGTGATTGTCCTTCTTTGATTGTTCTATGGTTCTAAGTGTAATAATAATCACTCTAATATCCACTATAGTCCATCCTAACTCTAATCCTATGTCTTAACTCCCTCAATGTAAAACTGAAAGCACCAAAGTGTCCAATTCCTATTCTTCAGTATCTGAAAAAATTTTTGCGATTTGGTGAGTCGCGACTCAGTGAATAAAAACAATAATCAAATTCTCATGGCATAATCCATAATCAAATATCAT
>CATIWR010032377.1:0-41284 GCA_949677035.1 Omphalea diandra | reverse complement strand
ATATATATGCCCCTGTGTGTGTGTGTGTATATATACACACAACCCGCACTCACGCACACACACACGTGGATATATATATATATATATATATATATATATATATATATATATATATATATATATATTTATGTGTGTGTGTGTGTGTAACAAACACATGTATATATGTACATATATGTATATATGTATATGTGTGTGTGTGTATATATATGTGTGTGTGTGTGTGTGTGTGTATATACATTTATATGTATATATACATATATGTGTATATATATATATATGTGTGTGTGTGTATAGTAAGAAATTTAAGTTAATCATGTGTCCTTAGTTAATTCAACTATATCTAATTTTAAATACGCATCTATTAATGAAAGTACATAAATAATAAGAGAGATGAGCTATTTTAGTTTGCATGAATAGTATGAATTTGTAATTTTGCACGAGCAAGATTTCTCTTAGTTGTAATAGAGTTAATGAATTTGTGAGCATGTTTTGAATTTACAGGTATAATTAATGTTATTGATGATAGTAAAAGATAAAACTATGGATAAAAATCTATTAAAGAAGCGAATAATGTAAAATAAATTATTTTTATTTATTTTTGTAATTAATTACACGTTTTCACTATTACAATAAAAACAACATCGATAGAAATTTTACTATATATAATTGTAAAAAAACTTGTTACTATTAAAATTAATATACTCGTAGTTATTTAAGTTATAATTTATTTTTTAAATAATAAAATTTGCTTTATTAATGAATCAACAAAGGTTGATTTTATGTAAATGTCTGTAATAAATTTATTTTTTATGCATAATGTATTAACTCTTTTTGCTATTGAAAGAAAAACTTGATTTTCAAATAGTGTAATATTTAGCACTAGTTTGTGTAATATATTGATAATTAACAAAAATAGTTGCATTCAATAATATAGTGTTTAAAAAAAAAAGCTCCATTTAAAACAAATTATATAAGAGAAAAGGAAAATATTTAATTTTATTAACAAAATTTATCCACTTTAGTAATAAAATTCATTTATTTGAAATAAATTTTAAATTGACAAAATCATTATTAAAATTTTTTAAAATTTTCTCAAATTATTATTTTTAAATATAATATTTTTAGATAAGAGAATATTAAAATAAAATTTTTTTAAAAAATTCTCTCAAAAAATATAACTTTCTAAATAAAACCTTTCTAAGATTAGAACTTTATCCAATTCCAAATAAAGCCTTTCTAAGATTAGAACTTTATCCAAATAATAAAAATGTTTCTATAACATATCAAATAGAATTGACAATTATCGAGAGTAATTAGTTGTTCTTAACAATCCAACCAAGCATACATAAATAACAAGCAAATATTGAGGGCAAAAGAATTGGCATTAGTGAGCTGTCCATGTAGAAAATGACTCTAATCAAAATTTGTAACCATGAAGCTGTCAATTTTATAATACAACATCTTTTCTTTTCAAGAAATTGATTTTCGAAAAAAGCCTTAGGGAGGCCTTTTTTTTTTTTAAAGAATAAATAAGTTATTTTTATTTATAAGTTATATGACGTTCAAAAATAAATATATTTTATGATTTTTAAAATTAATATAAAATCAACCATATTAATAACAAAGACATAATAATTTAATTTTAAAGTTATGATTCTATTTTTATTATAATTGTTTTTTTGATTAATTTACATTTCATTAATTATAAAGGTTTTCATCAATTATTACGCTATAATGTGATATAAATTAAATTTATATAATGTCAACGATAAAATTTCAAAACTATACTTATCTCAAATTATTAAAATTCTCAAGAAAAGAAAATTTTTAAAAAATTAAAAGAAAAACTTGAAAAAATAAATAAATCTAAATAAAAACTTTAAAAAAAGATAAAATAAATAATCATTAACAAAATAAAGTAAAATGGCTTATTTTATAAAACAATAAAATATAAAAAATAATTTACCTAATGATAGTTTATATATATATAAAGATGAAAAGATTAGTAGCCAACCTCATTACTAAAAACAATCAAGTGCAGGTTTTAATGACTTCAAATCTTTCCTCTCTTCTCTTTGCAAAATTTCAAATCCCAAACGGCGAAATTACATTAATTATTAGCATCTTCAAATTTATAAAATATAGTTTCAAATTAAATTTTTATACCATATATTATTTAATTCATTTAAAATATCAATAAATATAATTTGATACATATAAAATATATATAAATAACATTTAAAATATAACACAAAATATTATTTTATATTACAATATTTTTATAATTAAAATCTTAATATCATAATACATTTCATATTTAATTTAAAATTTAAAATTATATAATTTATTATTATATTTTATAATAATATATAATAATAATAAAACTAATCAGATTTTTATATAATAAAAATTATATAAGAACTAGAAGAGGAGAGAGAGAGAGAGGAGTCAAAGAGGTTTCTCGTGAAACGAACAGGAAAAACAAATGAAGAGTTAAAAAAACTGAACAGTGAAAATTAAAATATAGTAAAAAAAAAAAAAAGTCCCTCTGGCTCTAAGCAGGTTGTTGCCAGTCACATTCTTTCTTTGCTCCCCCCTCTTATATCACGAGATCCGCTTCTCTTCTCTTCCCTTCTCCTCTCCGTCTGTCTTCTTTTTCCCCTTTTCTCCGTTACAGATACTCTTCTTTACTATTCTGTTTTTGATTCTTCACTACGCGACATCCCAATTCTTGAACAGAGTTAACTTTTTTTTTTTCTCCTTTTCTACTTTAATTTTCCGATCTGACCTGCAGCAGGAACTAGAAAATAGAGGAAGATGTCACACTACTCTAAAACAGCCTCTCAAGAAGCCGACACTGATTCCTTATGCCACAGATTTCGTGACATACTGACTTGCAGCAGCAACAACAAGAAGACATTGAATGGCAAAGAACTCGATCTGGGTTCTCCTCTGTCATCATTAACAACTCGTCAATCTGTCAATAATGCTGCTAGCATCACCACCACTTCAAGCAGCAGTTCAAGCTCCTCTGGTTCTCACGGCAGCAATGCTACCCAATTCTCCAAAAAAGCCGAAAACAGCCACTCCGGCGAGCTCTCCAGCTTATCGGAGACCAGTCCAGCTCGTCATAACAGCTCAAGTACCGGCCGAAATTCGCAACGGCGTCATAGAAGATCTGTGTCGGCTGGAGTGCCTTTGATCTACTCCGGTTCAAGTTTTGGGTCTAGTGGTACTGGAAATAGTATTGGAGCAAATTCGAGTTCAACAAGTGGGGGCTCAAATTTGGTGCCCAGCGGCAACATTTGTCCACCTAGCAAAATCTTGAAAACTGGGTTGACGACGTGTCGCGTCACAAACAAGACAGACAACACTCTGGGTACGGGAACGGCAAACTATGGACATGGCAGCATTATGCGTGGTGGAATTAATACCAATAATAATAATTATAATAAATCGGATCCAGAGGAGTTGAAGAGGGCAGGTAATGAGATGTACAGAAGGGGGAACTTTGGGGAAGCTATAGCTTTGTATGATAAAGCCATAATTCTGGCACCGGATAACGCCGCTTATAGGAGTAATAGGGCGGCGGCTCTAACGGCAATTGGAAGGTTAGGTGAGGCCGTGAAGGAATGTGAAGAGGCTGTGAGACTAGACCCTGGTTATACAAGGGCTCATCAGAGGTTGGTCTCTCTTTACCTGAGGTAAGTGGCTCCTCTGGTGCTTGCCCAATATCATTGCTTTTTAATTACTATTCTACTTTATGAATGAATGTTTATTTTTTGAGTTTTTTTTCTTGGATGGAAATGATAATTGTGATGGTCTGTGATTCTCTGGTTTGCACGGCATGATCTGATCTCTGTCTCATTTTATCAATTTTTTTTTTTTTAAATTTGCTTGCTTTCTACCTCTCGTGGAGTTTATTGTTCTTTTACATTAGTGATCTGGGAAGTTCTGTCAGATTAGTGATGCTTATTTCATAGGGGTGGAGAAAAGTAGATCTTCTCGTTGCTAGATGTTCCACTATTTGAGGAACTTGCCAAATCATTAGGGATCTGGATCCCTTGTATAGTTCTAGGTTTTAGGTTTTAGATTCTCGGATTCACGTCTTATATATGATAATGTAGTTATTTGCAACTTTTCTGCATTTTGTTTTCTGGGTTCTCAAGTCAGTCTTATTATCTTTCCATTGGTTATGGATTATGGTAGCTGGCTTCAGTTTAGCTAGGTTAACTTTTGTTAGTCTTCTTCTGTTCTATCATGTATCAATTGTCATCTCAGCATATCGATAATATTTAACCATGGTTTTTCATTAGGTTAGGACATGTTGAAAATGCTCGGCACCATGCCTGTTTTCATGGGGAACAAGCAGGTCTCAATGAATTGCAGAAGTTGCAGTCATTGGAGAAGCATATAAATCGATGTGCAGATGCCCGCAAAATTGGTGATTGGAGGGGTGCACTTAGAGAAACTGATGCGGCCTTAACAATCGGAGCAGACTCTTCTCCTCAGGTATAATCTGTAACCTTAATATTATCTGATATTCAGTTTGACTAGGATGAAGTTTTGAATTTCTGAATTTGTTAGAATGTAATTTACAGCTTGTTGCTTGTAAAGCAGAAGCCTTTTTGAAACTTCACCAACTTGAAGATGCAGATTCAACCATATCAAACATTCCTAAGCTTGAGTATTATCCTCCACAAACAAAGTTCTTTGGTATGATTGCTGAAGCTTATGTGCTTTATGTCCAAGCTCAGATTGAGATGGCTTTAGGAAGGTGAGTTTTTATATGAAGTTCAATTACAAATTTGCTTTTACTTTTGGGACGAGTTAGAGTGGATAATTTGTTGCAGATTTGAGAGTGCAGTTTCAGTGGCTGAGAAGGCTGGTCTGATTGATTATAGTAATGTAGACATTGCTATGGTGATAAATAATGTGAAAATGGTGGCAAGAGCCCGTAATTGCGGCAATGATCTTTTTAGTTCTGCAAAATATGCTGAAGCCAGCTCAGCATATGGGGAAGGCCTAAAATATGATGCTTCCAACCCTGTTCTCTATTGCAATCGAGCAGTTTGTTGGTCTAAGCTTGGACTGTGGGAAAAATCTATAGAGGATTGTGATCAAGCTCTTAGGATCCAACCAAATTACACCAAGGCCTTATTTAGAAGGGCTGCCTCAAATGAGAAGGTGAAGATTCACTTATTCACTTTTTTGCTGTTATAAATACACATGCTGTGAAGATTCTTTATTCATACCTTTTAGATTTTTTTCTGGCGTTGATAATAAGTTATCTACAACATTTCATTTGTGTTGTTATAGCTCGGACGATGGGCAGAAGCGGTGAAAGATTATGAGGTCTTAAGAAAGGAGTTGCCTGGGGATAATGAGGTCCTGGAATCTCTACAACGATCACAGATTGCATTGAAGAAGTCTCGTGCTGAAGTGCATGATAAGAAACTTGGTGGTGAAGTAGAAGATGTTTCCAGTCTTGATAAGTTTAAGGCTGCAATATCATCACCTGGTGAGCACTTGATTAGTTCCTCCTTGCGTAGTGGTTACTTAGCCATCACTCATTTTCCATCCTTACTGCTTTATGTGTTTGTCTGAGTTTGATTTTGATATTTCCAGGTGTTAAGATAGTTCATTTTAAAGCGGCCTCTGATGAGCAATCTGAAGATATATCCCCATTCATAAATATGCTGTGTGTTCGGTACCCATCTATTCATTTTTTTAAGGTACGCAATTATGGTTCCTCTTCTTTTTAAAGTAATGAAATTGTTCCATTGCATTTTACATGATTTTGATAATAAGCTACTGCTGTCTGGTTTCTACATATCCATCAAATGGGTTTCTAGAAAAATTTTCGTATTCCTTTTGCCATCTAATATGTTTTCATTTAATGGTAAGTAAATAGGGTTTTTTTTTTTTTACACAATGGGTGGATAATATTTACGCTTATAGATATAATTTATTGACACATGGGACAGAGGACAGAAATGATTGTGTACTATTTTGATTGAAGGTGGATGTGGAAGAGAGCTTAGCCGTAGCAAAAGCTGAGAGCATTAAAACTGTTCCAACATTTAAGATATATAAGAATGGAGACAAGGTGAAGGAGATAATTCGCCCGAGCCATCAGTTCCTAGAGGACTTGGTGCGGAGTTGCTGCCTATAGAGTACATTGTTTCCTTGTTCTTTCCGTGTTTTTTATATTTTCGTGGTACATCAGAAAGAACCCATGTTTTGTCCTTTGTCCATCAATTCATGCTTGGAGTTGCCAATTTTACCTGTGATTAATCAATTACAAAATTGTTTCACAAGTTTGTTAAAAAAAAAAAAAAAAAAAGAAAACCTTGAGAGGTGTTTGTAGACTGTCATCTTGTCCAATACCATGGTCTAATGCAGGAAACGGCAACCTGTTTTGGACGCTTCATAAGAAATTAATTTTTTGGGGAATTAGACTTTTTTTTGTGTGGTTTTCTTAACATATTGTTCTTTATGGAATATGTCATTGTGTTATTTGCTGATTTCTTGAGAACTGTGTTATAAAACACTATGCTATACTCAGTTTATCAACTTGAATACTGTTATCCTATATTAAGGAAATAATTGATGAACAATTTAAAAATATACCTCTTTTGTTAGGGGAAGTTAAAGTAGTTAGGAAGAATTTTAAATTTCTTTGCACTTTCATGTTTATGAATGCATTTCGTATGAAGTTTAACTTGCTTAGCTAATTTAATTTCCTCTATAATAAAGGAGGTCTACTAGACTAATTAATCAGGATGACAGAAACTATTTTCTGTTGCACTCCCTCTTTTCCTTAATAAATGTCTTTTTTTTCCTTAATAAACATCGTTTAAGGTTTTTGCTGCACATATATTAAAGATTACATTTAATAAGTGTTATTACACGTAAAAAAGATTATGTTACTCTTAATTAATTATTTAATAAATTATTCTGCATTTTAAAAAGAAAATTATTATGAAAGAGAAATAATTATTATGAAAGAGAGAAATAATAGAGTTGAAAATTCATTGATAATTGTAAGACGTCAAGTATTATGAAATAAAAATTTCTTCAAGTATTATGAAATAAAAATTTTTCATTAAAACGGCATATAATTTGTAATGAATGAAGTAATTGTTAAAGTGTTGGATTTCTCCTTAGCAAAGGACAACATACGATGACGCCCCAGCTTAAATTGAGTTGATTGTTGTTCAAGGATGGGCTCATCTCTCCATCACCTTTGTTTAGAAACTATGAAAATAATTTTTAAAAATAATATGATAAAATAATAAAAAAATATTTTTAATTCTTGAATGTTAAGTAAAATAATGTGATTTTAAAAATTTTTATAAAATAATATAGTTTCAAAGTAAATTAGCTTGGTATTAAAAGTTGAATTATTTATTTTGTTAATCTGGTCAGCGCGTGTAGTCGGATTATGAAAACTCTGCAAAGTACGATACCGGAGGAAGAACCAATAGTATGTGGACGTGAAAAGACTAGAAGTACAAAAGTGTAACCACGGGACAGCACTAAAGCGAGGAGTAAAACTGGGAGGCTAATTAGGTAAAAGTGAACAATTCCAAAGTGAGCTGTAAAGCCCCGAGGATAACATGCTGTCTGCCATAGAGTACACCTTATGAATGAGGTCCAGAAATTCAGGCTTTGCAATCCAAGAATGGTGGAACTAGGCGAAGCCTTTCCAAATTTCATTTGAATTTTGGAATTTCTCTATCAAATCCATTCCTACATTATACTTCGGAAACTTATCAAACAACTGCTTAATGAAGCGTGATTTTTTTTTTTTTTTGGAAGAACTAATGCACCGTAAAATTTGAGTAGCCTGCGAAATGAGAAATTTTTAACTGGTCAAGTGCGGCCAACCAAGCAGCAAGTCTTGATTGGATGGGAAAATACCATGTTTCACGAGGTTTAGCCTTTGGACTTGATCATACACACAGCACAAGTCAATTAAAAAAGAAAACAATTATGCATAACTATTTAATCACTACTTCTATGGAGATTCTATTTTTTTTTTTTTTTTAAATTCCAATTGTAAGTCATTCATTAAACTAGATGCTCGATTGGTTTGTAAAAAAAATTACTTCGAAATTGGAATTAAAAATTAGAATAATTTCATTTTTTTTTTTTTTTTGTGTTTGGCTGGCTTCGAAATACTATGAAAGCAAAATAAAGCCTTTTTAAATGGTGAAATTACTCATTTTCTTCTTTCACTTAGGAAATGAACATTTGATTCTCATGAAAATAAAATTTAATATATATATATATATATATTATTTGATCAATTTAGTTATATTTGATAATATCAAAATAAGATTTATAACATAAATTATTAAATTAAATGTGATAATAATATGAAATTAAAATTCTAAATAATCTATAATAATAAGAAAAGAAAATATTTATTAAAAATATAAATAAGATAACAATGTTTTTAACTATAATATATCATATATTTTACTTTCAGTATATAAAATATAGCAATTTTATATTTAGTTATTGATTTTAATATTGTTAAGAAATAAATAAGGGAATTGATTTCAATTTTCTCAACCAATCAAATACCTAAAAATAGCTTTTTTTTTTTAAAAAAAAATTCCACTTGATTACCTTTTCAATTTCGAAGTTTAAATTAAACGAAACCTAAGTGTGTAGCATTCTTCATCTTGAAAGATTGGTCAATGATGGTAGTTTTCTGTTAGGTTAAACATTCTTAATGTTCCTTGCCAAATTATATCTTACCATGAAATTGCTTTAAGCATTTTTTTACAAAAATACCGTGTTGGTCCTAATTTTAGCACTTTAGAGGGAGGTAAATAGGATAGTAATAATTTTTATAACAAAATTAAATTTTAAATTTGAACTCAAAAAGAGGATGAAGAGAGAATGAGAATGATTCAATGATTATAAAAGTACACCGATAATCCACCTACATCATTTTCTCAAAGTATCCACTCTAACATTTTTCTCATTAAGTTGCTTATCAGGTATAACTCATACTATTAGAAGCTTTTTGCTTCACCCATTAAATCCAACAACAAGCTTTAAGATGCTTGTCAAACTGGTTTCAAATCATTTATCAAGTACTACTCTAACCTTACAACAAAATAGTTTTCGAGTACTACCTTAAACCTTATTTCAATGTATTCAAAGTATAAATTACTTCTTTCACAATTAAGTTATACAATTATCTAAACTATACTAATTGTGATAATCATATAATATATACAAACAATGCTTAAAGAAGGATCATTCTTTAGTCCCACTATTACTCTTTAAAAGATTTAAGTACCTATTATAAATAACTATAAATGGAATACTCTTAAGTCCTTAAATACTTGTTGCAACTTATTCTAGTACTTGTGATAAGTTACGTAAACTTTTAAAGGTTCAAAATGAAGTTCTTATATAGTCTAAGGTCCATTAGAATATTTGAAATACTCCAAAAGTAAAACTAGTCATTGCTTGTCTTTTTTTTTTTTTTTTTTGCAAAATTAGTTGTTATAAAGGTAAATGGATTGTTGGTTTACACATAAGTAAAATCAAAATTTGGACAGCTTTTCTAATGGATATTAAGATATTTCAATGGCTATGAGGACTTCTAATGGGCATTCAAACACTTGAAACTTTACATGATTTTGTAGATAATCTTGAAGTTGATTCATAATCATGATAGCTTCAAATTTATCATGATGATCCTCCACTAAAATGCTCATAACTTTCTCTACACATCTTAGATTTATGCAACATTTGATTCTATAAAAAATAGACATCTTTAGATTTCAATTTATGTAATATGAATTTTTTTTAAAACCTTTTAGAATTATTTTATATATTAATTCAAAGTACACTCTTCTATAGGCCTCTTTTAACTTTTCTTCTTCTAAATGGTGTTTCATGTTTCATTTTTGCTTTACTACATTCTTAAGCACTAAAAGTCTTTTTTGTTTTTTTTTTTTTTTTTTTTATCATTTAAGGATCATCTCTCATGAAAATTCTCTTCTATTTTTCTTAAGATTAACTAACATATAAATATTTGTAAGGGATGTTAGAAATTCTTAATATTTTATTTATTCAAAATCAATGGCATGGAAGCCTTAGGGTCGACATTCTTCCTTATTTTGCATGATGATGGAACATTAATGTTATTAGATATAATAATAAGTATAACATCCAATACTTCTTCCCTTTTTTGAAAATCTTATAAAGTAATGTCATTGAACGTAATCTCCCATTTTTAAAGTAATTTAATCTCCTTCTAAAAAAGAAAATTTGTTCTCATCTTAAGAAAATAACATATGTAGAATACAAATACCTTGAGAACAATCTTTATGGTATCAATTATGAATGAAAAAAATGATAATGATAATTATGACAAAATAATGCCAATTGTTGAAAATCATAATTCAATTTAATAATTCCAAAATAACATATAACTCCCCTAAATTTATGCATAATTACTCTAATTAAATGTAGAGGGTAGGAACACTTTAACATGATCAATACATAAAGCTTGTATCCCTTTTTCTCATTTTCTATTCATCAATACTTGAATACTTCACAAATTTGAGCTTCATAATTATGAGCGCTTTTAATTTTGTGACTGCGCATGAACGAGTTGAATTTTGCTTATGACTCCTACCTTTTATCGATCATCGGGAGATCGAGAGGATAAAAGTCATACATTAGTAATGACCCTTAATCATGGCTCACGATTTGGATCAATGGGGGATCCTTGAGGCCTCACACAGGGTAAAAAGCCCTTTTTCAAAGTAAGGGTCAACAAGGGACCAAGGCAGGATGATACATTAGTACCATCCCTAGATAAAATATGGAGTCGCCACCCAACTTTGGTTGGGACAATAATTTGGGCAAGGACAAATTTTGAGCCTACCTAATTCATTTAGAAGGCACAATCTATCTTCACCTCATCAAAGATCGAGTTCAGGAGTTAGGTACAACTTGGAAAAGAGGTTAAGCACCCCCAAGTTGCCCAGATATATGGATATGACCTTCAAGAAATCAATAGTTCATTCTTATACCTTGCCTTTATTAATCAATTCTCATTTATCCACCTAGGCACATCAATCTAAGTAAGCCATCAACCATAACAATAAGTTTGCAATGCATGAATGATATGCAACTTATGAGAAAGAAATAAATAATATATACAAGGCAGGGATGAGGGACACATATCCAAACAGTGCTATTATCATGCATATCCATGCCTCTATTCATTCACCTCATGCATAATTAATTGAGCATGGGGTTATGCATCATGGCAAGCGAGTTTTAGCATGCATTATCATTCATCCATTTAAACACATCATGCATAACATATTGGATAAGAATCAAGGCCAAGTTCGTGCCCTAACTCAAGTAATAACACCTACATCTAAAGAAAGAGAAGAAGTTAGCAATGACGTGATAAAAAACAAATAATATAAATTAAAGGAAAAGCAAATAAAGTTCTTAATAACTCTCTTACCCCTACTTCCAAAGTCAAAGTCCCTAAATATTTAGTGTCGATGGTAACACATCCCAACATCACAAAATCAATAAACAAATAGAAAACAAATGCATAAATCATGCACATATGAAGAAGTAAACATGTAATGCAAAACACTTGGAGGATATTGAATGGCCTAAGGCAAAATCCATCACTAGAGGGATCTTAGGATTGATGAATCCTCACCCTATGTTACTTTAAAAGAGCATGGCATCCACATATACTATTAACCATGTAGCATACATCACAAGAATAGGGAAGATTGGGGGCTAAAACACTATTAATATATTTTAAACATATAAATTCCTAACATAAAGTGAGCTCTCAAGGTCAATGGAGCTTCAAGTTCCTCACTTGATCATAACTCTAAGATGGTTAAAATAGAATAAAAACACCTCTTTAAAATCAAATAGAAGATCCTAAGAGTTTTTCTTTTGGTATGATAAGCAAAAATTATTACGCATAATTAAGACTTCATTTTTAAGATGAATAGGGGTCCAATGCATTCTGCCACTGGAACCATAAGATATCATAAAAAGCTTCAAAAAAGAAAGAAATCCAAAGGAGGGAAAAAAATGAACTTTGCAAAAAATTGTATGCTAGTCAAACTAAGCTGAACATCTTAATATTGGGGTTGTACAACTGTCCTATGGCAAGGTTATATAACCCATATTCCCTAGATTTTGGAAGCAAAGAGTAACGAAGAAGGAAGAAGAAGGGGGAGTGAGAGGGATTCCTAGATGCCTTTGTGTGTTTCTGCATCCTCATAAACCCACAAGTTCAATATTTTCCTAAAAATGCTTAGAGAATGCACAAAGTTGAAGAGATTAGGTCTAGTTTTACGTGGGTTGTACAACTAAGAATGAGTTGTACATCCATCTGTCAAGGCTGTACATCCCTGAGGTTTAAGAGGGACTGGTTTTAGAATGTTCTCAAGATTAAAGTTTAAGGGAGGGCTATCCAACCCTATGATTGGTTGTACAACCTTCCTTTATGGGCTGTACAACCCACTAAGCCTGACAGGCAGTTTTAGCCTTGGTCTTGGGCTTGGGTTTGAGCTTTGGTCCTAGGCTTAGTTTTGGGTTTCTCTAAGGTTTTCTAAGGCCTTGATTCTATTCCTTTAGCTTTTCCCCTTGCATTTTTGGGAATATATTAAGTGATTTTCATCATTGGGCTTATGCATTCTAAGGCAAAAAAATATGATGTTCACAATAATGAATGTATTATCACCTGTAATCAAGTAGCTTTAAATACCCATATTTTCTTAGGTCTTTATGGATTAATGCATATAATCATATTTAAATAATTAATCATAGCGTATCAAGATTATGCTCTATGATAATGTAATGGCCATCAAATCTTTAAGGCTTATAGGGAGATGCATGATCATTTGGTCTGTCATGGCCTAATTATACAATTGCATTATTATTTTGACCTTTGAGGTTTATATATGAAGATATAATTTGCCTTGTGTTTTTAAAAAATTATGATTTATGCATCTTTGTAATCCTTAGACTTATGAGTTATGCATCTTTATAATCCTTAGACTTATGAGTTCGTGCTAATACACATATGTTGAACTAGGATAGTTAATCCTGAGTCTTGGACCTCTTTTGATCTTGACAAAGGAGATTGATCAAATCCTAAATGTTTCCATTAAGTGTTGTTTTGCAGAATTAAGTTAGATTTTTAAGTGAAAGTTGGATGAAGTTCATAATCTTCAAGAAGACAAAGTTCATCCAAATTCGCGGTCAGTAACTTCTAAATCGCCACCGCAACTTAGCTCAAGAATAGGGTGAAACTAGGCTAGACGTATTCACAGGCAACATCTCTGCTGCAAGTTATCCAAAGATGTGAGTGTCCAAGTCACAGTCGAATTTGCGGTTAGTGTCGCATCTTGGTCACAATCATAAATTTTGTAGTGACTGAAGAGGGAACCAAGTCCATAACCATAACGAACCAAGTGTCCTAGGTATCCATTGAAGAACAAAATTCACAAGGGCGACATTATGAGTAGTGACCGTGATTCATGAAGATGAAAATTCTCCTTCAAATAGAAGAATTCACGTCCTAAGTCGCACTCTGTATAAAGTCTGATCACGACCATAACTTTTATGGGTAGTTAGAAAGTAACGACTATATTTTCCTAATGGGCCAATGAGAAGATGACACATGGACTAACCGTTAAACACAAAATGAGATTTTCTACTGTAATTTTTGGCTCTCGTATGAAAATTAGAATGTCGCGATCGTGAATCTTTAGTAGCGACTGTGACTCCTGCCTGTCATGCAATTAATGCAGGATTTGCCTTGCATATCTTGGAGATTTAATGAGCTTCATAGTGTAACGTCTCTTTGGTAGGTATGAGTTATAAATACTTCACTAAACAAATATAAATGCAAGAGAATTCATTAACTTGTAACAAAACTCTTGCAAATTTGCTACTTATTCTTCTTTATGCTTTAAGTGATTGTTTGGTATGAGCATAAACACCAATTGTAATAGGTTTCAGTATGAGCCAGTAAAAACACTTGAGAAAGGTTTTAATGTGAGCCTGTGAAAACACTTGAGAGAGATTTTAATGTTAGCCTTAGAAAACACTTATAAGAAAGGTTATTGTGTGAGCCTTGAAAACACAAAGTGTGAAAGTTAGGTGTGGGCTTGGAAACACCATTTTAAGTGAGTAAAACACCCAATTGCAGAGAATTAGGGGAGTGGATGTAGGGTTGGTTTATACCCGAACCACTATAAATCTTTATGTCTTTTTTCTACTCTCTCTTTATCCCTCATTTTAATTTTTATTTAAACACCAATTCAACCCCCCCTTCTTGGTGCCTAGGGCCAACTATATGCATTACTCTTTTATGAGGCATTATATATTTAGTATTACAAGGGCTAAGTGTTCTAATATGTTTTTCCTTTACATGACCTATGGATAGAGAAGGAATAGAAATAAAAGTAAATGGAGATGCATGAATGAAGCTAATTTCATGTTTAATTGAAGGATCTCTTTGGACTTTCAAAATTGTATCTAATTTCTCCTTTGCTTTTGAAAATCTTGATATATTTTTCATTAAGTTCAAGTTTTCCCTTTCAAATCCTACGCCATTTTTTTTTGCAAAAATTAGTTTTTTAATGAATTTTAAGCATTTTCTTTTTAAAGTAAATAGATGTATTTTTCAAATTAGAAATTTTTTTTTAAGTTTGGAAAGGAGTTTTCTAAGAATAATTTTTCTTAAAAGCCCTTATAAGATCATTTGTTAGACATGTAATGACTCTACATAATTGATCACATGAAAGAGAGTGAAAAAGATATACCTTATTATTGCCTTCATTCTCGCTATCACCTTTAGCTCAATTGCCATTAAGCACAAGTTGACCATTTTTTCATCGCTTGAGCTTGATGAAGTTTAACATTTTGAGCTACTTTCTCTTTTTGATTCATTCTCTTTGTAAGTTGATGAGCATGATGTACCTTATTGTGTCCTTACTTTTTTTTTTTTTTTATAATGACTGACACTTTTATGTTCATCTTCTTTAAATGTGGTAATACTATTATAGATGGAATCAAATGGGTAATAAATGCCTTAGGCATTTATGCAATTGAAGATTATAGCATAATTAACTTCATTAAAAGAACTTTATAAATTTCGCATAGCTCTTATGTCTAAAAAGTACATGTGCCTTTCATGGTCACTCTACTATTCTCTAAGTTCAAACATGTGAGCTTGGTTTACCTTTTTAGTGGAAATTTCTCTTTCATCTTTTTTGATGTCTTATAGCTCTAACCCTTTGCTATCTAGATATATTTTCATTCTTCTTTTCTAAAAGGGATAATAAATTTCATTAAAGAAGGAGGGGGGGGGGGGGGTTGGGAGGATTAAGGATTGATTAAACTTTTCACTATAATGCCATGATCGTTTTTTTTATAATTATGCGTTAAATAAAGTTCAACTCTGATACTAATTGTTGGTAAGGGAAGTGAATAGGATGATGATAACATTTACAATAAAATTAAAATTTAAGCTCAAACATAAGAAGCGGATAGAGAGACAATGAGACGACATCATGATTTATAAAGGTTTAGTACTAATCCATCTATATCCTCTCCTTAAGTATCCATTTGAGCTTTTTCTTTTCAAGTTGCTTATTATGTGCAACTTCAATCATTACAACTCTTGCTCTATCTAGTAGGCCCAATAAAAAGCTTTAAGATGTTTATCAAACCATTCCCAAGTGGTTTACTGGGTACCATTATAATCTTACATCAAGATAGTGATTGGGCATTACTTAAAGCCTTAACTCAACTTGTTCAAGGTATAAGTTATACCTTTCGTAATTAGGTATTATAATAAAAAAATCCAATCTAAACCAATTATGATCCCAATACCAAATATAAAAATAGTTCTCAAAGAGGAATCACTTTTTGATCACACTCTAATCGTTTATATGATGTAAATACCTATTGAAATAGGGGTGGAAACACTTTTTAAGCCTTGAATGCTTATTATAATTTATTCTAGCACTTATAATATGTTAGATAAACTTTAAAGGTTCAAAATAAAGTCTTTATATAGCCTAAGAACCACTGTAATGTTTGAAAATACTTTAAACTCAAAACTAGCAATTATTAGCTATTTTTTAGCAAAATTAGTCATTATAGGAGAACGAGGCTTTTGTTTTGCTTCTATAGGCATTATGTACATACAGAAGCAAGACCAAAATTTAAGTAGCTTTTATGATAGGTGTTTAGGGATTCCAATAGTCGTTAATACATCCCACTAGGTGTTGAGCCACTTTAATGATCATTGGTATTGATTTCATTTAAATATTTTTTACTCAAATAACCATAACTCTTTATAGAAAATTATAAATTATGTTTTTTTTTTATTTTTTTAAATCTATGCTCAATGGATCTCTTTAACTTTCTTTCTTCTAAATGGTGTTTTATGCTTCTTTTTTGCTTGACTATATGTTTTAGTACTTAAAGTCTTTTCTCATCTCATAAAAATCATCTCCTATGAATATTCTCTTTTATTTCTCTTAGTAGTAAATAACATATAAATATTTGGAAGAGATATTAGAATTTCTCAATGTTTGGTCATATTCAAAATCAATAACCTTTAGGGTCAATATAATAATATAAATATGTAAAGGTAAAATACAAAATTATCCCTAGATTTTCACATAATACACTAATTAATCTTTTTCATAAAATATATTTATATATTTTTGTGTTTTGAAATTATTACATCTTGTTGTATGTATTTTAGGGGGTGTTCATGAGAGTTTAATAAAAATGAGAGATCAAATAAAGATAAAATATGATACTAAAGAAAAATACATCAAATGTATATCATTTTTTTTTTTTCATGTTTAACTAATAATAGAAGTTCTTAAATCAATTGGAAGGATTATTTTATAAAACAGTGCTAAAACTTAAGAATATAAAAATGTGTTTTAATAAAATAAATGACTAGCCATGATAAAATCTAAGAAAATTTTAGTATTTTATTTATATAAAAAATATGAAATTCAAATTATAAGAGACAATAAAAAAACATTCAATTTAAACTAAGTAAATAAAATTTCATATTTAATCTCATGTATACATGGACAAATATGTGAAGAAGTCATATTCCATATAAGTTGTGTATATGGTTTGGACAAAGGTCTTTTATAACTTTTGCTATTCATTGTAAAACATTGTGTCAAAAAGACAAATACATGATTTTATTAGCCTTTATAAAAGGAAACTAATTCTTGGAAATGATTTTATTAGCCTTTATAGAAGGAAACTAATTTTTGGAATTTACTCACATATTTATGTCACATTAAGGTACCAGTGAAGAAAAAATAGAAAATCCATTAAAATTATATCACGTTGACAAATACCTAGGAAAGGTTAGATTACCTTATAGGTTTTAAATTTTAGGTAGTTTTATTCCTTCAATATTAGGTGTAGCATTTAATTAGGCATTATTTAGGCTATCTCAATTCTGTTGTAATACGTTCTTGATAAATGAAAAAATGTTAAGAAAATAAACTCTTTAAATTTAGGTACGTGTTTAAAAGATGACACATGTATTAGAGTTGCATCGAAAAACTAATACCTTGGTTAATAAAATTAATTATATAGATGGGAGTTAAGAAGCTAGGAACATGCTCATTTTGGAATAGTATCAAGAACATTATAGCAAGAACAAAAAACTTGATAGATGTCACGACCTAAAAATCATGCCATTCCGATGCTAGGGTACTAGGAGACTTAAAGCCATTAAGACTTGTAACAAGCCTAACTACCTAGGAGATTAGACATAAATCATAACTTACTTAAATAGTACTTTGAAATCTTAGGATTAAAAATTGATAGAAGAAAGGGAATTAAGCTAGATTTTATTACAAATATTTCATAAAACACCTTCTTTCTCTTTTATGTCATGGTCATAACATACACACACACACACACATATTATCATGCATAATATTTCTTTTTATTCATCTTTTTAATGTCTTTACTTTTATGTTATTCTTGCCATTATCATCACATGTCATAAAACATAACATAAAACTCTTCCATTAATAAATCATTTGAATCGAGAGGATTAACTTGGTCTCATTTTATCATCATTCTTATCGCCATTCTTATAAGCATTCATCATTTTCTTATCATAAGCCATAAACCCCAATTTACCTTAACTTAGATTTCCTTTTATCATATACATATCCATTTTACATATCATGACTTAAAATTACATTTCATTACATATATTATTTCTTAAACTTCACATTATAAATATTTTAGTTAAACTTAAAAAGACATTTGAGAATACATGGTTAAAGTTAAATATATCTCTCAGATTCATACATAACTATCACCTTGCATATACATAATAATAGTATGCAACTACAAAGAATCAATGTAGTGCTATAATAATACATGAATCATTTAGCTCCTAGCATACTCTTTGTTATGAACTTCAAGTTTAACTTACAAAATAGCTAGTGTGTATAGAGGGTGAGCTCCTTGTAGAATCAATGAGGAAATATGTCCATTGCACATATTCTCACATGACTCTTCATGAATGCTTTTTCTATCTATATATAGCACATATCATTCATACATAGTGTAAAATTTCTTTTTATTCTTGTGTGGGAGAGTTGTCTCACCAACCATTTTTACATGAGAGTTACCTCACAAATTATATCATCATATATCTCTTATTATGAATTACCTCTCTAATCTTTTCATAACTTATCTCTCATGAAGGAGTTGCCTTGTGTCATTTACATCATACACTAATATAACATAATTTAACATTTTGAATGAGGGAGTTGCCTCGCTAGTCATATGCATGGAGGAGTTGCCTCACTAATCTTGTCATTTTCATGTCTCTCATTAGGGAGTTACCTCTATAGCAATGTTATCATATATATCTCTTACAGAAGAGTTGCCTTTCCAGTCGTGTCGTTATATATATCTTTCACGAGTTGCCATAATGTATCTTTCATGGCATACATGCATTTCATATCACATGGCATCATAACATATTCATTCATAACTTTTCACATGAATGCATATCACCTTACAAAACATAACTTGACATACCATGGCCTATACATAAAAATCATGATGCATGTATGCAATGAACATATGATAACAACTAAAATTCCTTTCCTTTCACTACTATCCTTAACTCGTCCTTGCTTTTCCTTTACTCTTCCTTTGTCTTTGTCTTAGTCTTACTAGTTCTTTCTATTAGCTTAATAGTAATCATTTCACCATAAAACACACACTTAGACATAAACATACATCTATATTACTTGCTAGGAGATTAAAATATGGAAAATTACTTAACTCAATCCATTGGATATGAATAATTTACATAACATATAATATTATAGAGGAAAACAACCTTTAAGGACACTTAAGTCCTACACTTAATCTCTAGACTTATTACTTTTAATAATCATTTTTAACACTTTAACACCATTATCCTTAACCTTAATGATAACAATAACATTAACATCATCATGCATCAATATTATTATTTAATCAAATTCATAATCCTCATTTTTTCAATGATCATCAATACATTTCTTAGTTTATTTTCATACTCATTTCTCATAAGTCATTCATATTGATCATTTCTCCCTATAAGCTGTAGATAAAGGGCAACATCATAATTCATTATAAAATCATAAACTTAACAACACATATATCATTTATCACTCCAAAACTCATAAAACATCATTATATTCATAAATCATTTCATAATCATCTTAGCCTCATGATACTTGCAGCAAGACTAACTTTAGGTGCACTAGCACTTAATCATGCCTTGTCATCATTCTTTAGCTTATGCATAACCTCAAATCATCATTAAACATCATCATTTAAACCTCAAACATAAAAAATCATAATGCTTTTTAATGAGGAACTTATTTCTAAATAAGGCAAATACACTTCTTTATATAACCAAGGGTTGTGCTCTCTATGAACATTATTTTTATTAATTTGAAAACATCAAAATTTCAAAACTTTATAAGATTGTAGGGTTCTTCTCTAATTTTAGAAATGAGAAGTCAAAGGAAAATGATGGGTTTTGCTATTAGGGTTGTGTATGAGAGGAGAGGAAATGGTTAAGGGGTTAGCATTAAATAGGGAGATAAGGTGGTGATTCTAAAACATATCCTATAACTAGGACTTTCAACTATTTAAAGTCCTTGATTACTATTTGGAGTAATTTGTTGCCCATGGTTGAAACACAATTCACCTTAAAACTTTCAACTGTCGAAAGTTTATAGCCTGCTCATCACTTCATCTCCAAAGGCACTCTAAACCATCTCCAAACTTTTCAACCTTAATCCTTTATCCTTGGAAAACCAAATACCATATCTTAATCCTTTTTTACCTTATCTAAAATCCACTAAATTCACATTTGACCATTAAAAGGTCCATATATTTCATCCTTTAAGCTTACCCTGTACATTAACATTGATTGTTGTTTTTCTTATACCTTTATTATTTTTCTTATACCATTTAGCATATTATTTTGACATAACTTCTTCCTTACATAACATATGCATATTCTTAATATTAAATCTTTAATATCATCATGCCATGCACCTTAAACATCATTTCTTATGTAAACATCATGACTTATATTCATTTCCTTATAACATAACATCTTTTTACCTTCATATTTCTTAAACAATGTTCTTAACTCATATGTTAACTTAATTAATCATCATTTTATAATTAAAATTAACCTTATCATACTCATCACTTAGGAGTAAGAGTCCTCATTTATGAGAGACCCATAAGAATGAAATATAGGCCTTATAGTGAAGTTCCAATAAAATCTAAATTAAATGAGATAGTGGCCAAAATAAAGCTATTAGATAAAGAAATTTATGATTTAGTTCATAAAAAAGAGATCATTTAGGCTTCATGTTTTAGATTTTCTTAGCTAAACAAAGGGATCATAACACTAGGTGTTTTTCATTTCAAGGCTAATGTTAGGGATAAAATGGAATTCTACTGTTGGTATTATAATAGAGAATGGTAATTGGGTTAAGGATGAAAATATGATAACTTCAATTTTCACTTCTTACTTTGTGGATTTATTCATAATCTTAGGAATTTTAGAGATGACAATAACATTAGATTTAGTAGAAATGAGTGTCTCCAATTAGAATAATTTAAGACTCTTAAAACCTTTCTTAAAGAAAAAGGTGTATGAAGCTCTTAACAAATGCGTCCTTTTTAAAGTACAATGCCCTAATGGCATGCCATCTCTCTTTTTTCCAAACTTTTTAGAATATATTTTAGGG
The DNA here is from genome assembly GCA_949677035.1 of Omphalea diandra. Classification (NCBI taxonomy): domain Eukaryota; kingdom Viridiplantae; phylum Streptophyta; class Magnoliopsida; order Malpighiales; family Euphorbiaceae; genus Omphalea; species Omphalea diandra. The sequence continues at coordinate 19,907 of CATIWR010032377.1, read as the reverse complement.
TCAAATGAATCTAAAACTATCCTTGATGTTCTTAACCATAGTGTTAATCCTAAGGATCTAATTTATATATTTATAGCTTTAATTCCTAAGCTAAATATGCCATTGACAATAACATATAAAAAGCCTTTTTATAAGGTATAAAATGTATTTACAGCTTAATCGCTTAATGAAGAACACTTTTGGATGAGGAAAACCTAAATGGAAAGTGGCAAAAAACCATGCTGGAATACCTTAAGCCTTAAAAAAAAAAAAGAAAAAAAGAAAAGGGAGATGAAAACCTTATATATGCTTATGATTTGGTTATATGAGCCTTCACATGTATTGTGCACATATGTCATACCCTTTTTAAAGAACATTTGACCTTATGTAGATAAGCACCAAAAATTTTGAGATAATTTGAAACATCTTTTCTTCTTATATTCCAATGTGTGCGTATAAATATATATGTATGCACACATAAATATGTATAGGCTTGTATATAGGAGAAACTCTATAAATAGAGATTAAATTTTCTCATTCTTCTGTTAGATCTCGTTTAGTTGAGACTGCTTAAACCCTTTCTAAGGTTTTATAAGCTACTCCCAAGGTTTAGACTTTCGTTCTTTCTTATTTCCAAGCCAACGTTAGGTAACTTACAAGCTGTAATTTCATAAGCTCTTTAACCTTTCGCTTGGCCTTAGTTTAGTCATTTCTCCGTTAAAAGACCATATAGCTTTAGCCACATTCTATATAAGGAGTATGGATTTATCAAGTTATCATAATATGAATGCACTTTCTTTATTTTGTTACCTATATGTCATTATAATTATGAAATTAGGCTAAAAAAATGAAGGATTGCATGCTCTCATTTTTGTATGACCTTAACAACCATCAATCATAACAAACACCCCCTATCCCATGTTTTCATGTTCCATATATTACTATATTACAATGTTGCCCAAGTGTTCGATAAAATGCATATTACAATGGTGCCCAAGTGTTCGATAAAATGCCCATAAGTGATGTTGTGCCATTAGGTTCATTTTTCACATGCTTTAAGATTATGGTTTTATATTGATGCTTCAACACATAACTCATTCGTGCCATGGTATATATTATTTTATATGTTCAAATTATCACTTATTGCTTTGTTATATTTATATCATTGCTATTGTTTGTTGAGTTGATTATAGATGTTGTGTGCTATTTATACATTTTAGAAGGTAGTCTACTAAAATATGGCTATAATACTGCTCTCCATCAAATCCTTAGGCAAACCCAATATTTGCTTAATGATTATCAGGAGGTGAGAACAATTTTGACAACTTGAGTTACTTGTAGTAATGCTACCTTGAGGTGGTTAAGACTTGGTATAAATACAATAAAACTCAATATAGATGCAACCATTTTTGATAGTTTAAGATATAGAACATGTTTAATTTTTCAACACTAGAAGGGAATTAACATTAAAGATGTTTCTTGTTGGATGAAACAATTATCTATGCCAAAATTAGCTAAGGCTTGTGTAGTAATTGATTGTGTCCACATGGCTCTTCATATTAATACAAAAGATGATGAGAGAATCAAATTGTCAAGTGCTTATTATTGAGGTATTATCTTATCATAAAAGCTATTTTTTTGGAGCTTACTGTGAAAGATATTTACAATTTAGCTGTTAATTTCATGTCATTTAGTTTTTTTTTTAATTCCTAGGCTAGCCAGTAAAATGACTTACTTTTTAGCTAAATTATATTTTGATTATGATATCTCTTGTATGGTTAGGGAAGAAAAGTTCCCTCTTACTATTCTATACCATATTTATAAATACTTTTCTCATTAATGCACTTTTCATTTTTTTTAAAAGAATATTGATTAGTTTAGCTTCTTGCGACGTCACTAGTGTCATAGCATTTATGGCCGTATTTGATTTTTTTCTTTTCGCATATTCAATAAACAATTTTCACATTTAATATTCATTTTTATATTTTTTTGATTAATTTCTATATTTATTTCATTCAATTTCAATATTTATAATATTCAATTCTAATCATTCAACCAAAACTCTAATAGTAATATCAATCGTATTAAAATATTGTAAATTTAAAACTGAAACTAAATGTGATTTAATATTAATCATATTAAATCACATTTAGTTTTAATTTTATATTTATAATATTATCATCATTTATTCATATTTAATCAAATTCTACATTGATATATAAAAAAAAAAAAAACTAAACACGATTCAAAAGTTATGTTACTATTCAGCATAGCTCTTAGTTACACTAATCATTATTAATAAAATAAAAAACAATTTGAGAGGACAATGGCACGCGCTATATAAACTCTCCGGCCTTATATTCTTTGACGCTGACATCCACAAAAGAAAAAACAAAAAATGGGGAAACGATTCAAGCTAAAACTATCTCGAATGATAACATTCTCCTTCAAGTCTTGCCGCTCTAAGCACCCATCCACTCTTCCATCGCATCCTGTCCCTTCGTTTCTCCAACTCTCTCCGGTCAAACTTCATCTCCCACCACAACCAGCACCACCATCCATACCTCATTACTCTTCCATCAAACGTCACATGTCCTCCGCGTTGGCTTCAATCAGCAGTGGGTTCAGATCAAGATCCTCTACGCATTACCTCTCTGAAACCAACCACGCCAAATTACGGCCACCACCAGCTACACCTGAATTCCACTGGGAAAAAGAAGAGAAATGGCACGTCGTGGCTAAAATGTACGACCAAGAAACTCCTCGTCGGAAAATTTATAATTCTTTTGTTTTCGGTGATCAGTTCAACCACAACAACAACATTTTGCTGCCTCTATCTCATCCAAACACAGAGAAGAAAAGACGACGGCCAAAGAAAAAGAAGAATGCAACAGAAAGAAACCGTATCAGCAGTTCCACAGCTGATAGCGGAATGTTCAGCAGTCAAGGTTTAGATGAAGAAGATGATATGGACAATGAGGAAACAGAAACATTAGTATCATCGACCAGAAGTTTATCTACTGATTATTCTTCACCGGAGTTCAATACCCATTTGGAAACCATACGTGAATCTCCTTTTAACAGGACTAATAATCATACCAAGAAGGTAAAGAAGGCCAAACGGTACACAACGAGGAAGACAAGAAAGAATTCAACAAGCGATGACTCGTTGTCTTCATCTTCGGCAAGATTATCGAAATTTCAGAGGCTGATACCGTGTACGGTGGAGGGAAAGGTGAGGGAAAGCTTCGCAGTGGTGAAGAAATCGGAGGACCCATATGAGGACTTCAAGAGGTCGATGCTGGAGATGATAATGGAGAAACAGATGTTTGAGGTGAATGATTTGGAGCAACTGTTGCATTGTTTCTTGTCTTTGAACTCAAGGGATCATCATGGGGTTATTATTGAGGCTTTCTCTGAGATTTGGGAAGCTCTATTCTGTACAAGCTCCGTCACCTGTGGAGATTCTTGAGCTCTTTGAGTTCATTTAGAAAAATTAATAATCTATCAATGTATGACAAGATAAACATTAGTTGTTCTTGCTCTTTGCTATCTCCAAATTCAATGTATTTGTTTTACGATTTTTTGTGGGTTGCTATTTGCTTTTTATATCATGATTTTTTGAAGATGAATCCTCATTTATGCAGAAATGAGTTTAGGTCTTCAACTCAATTTACCTGCCCAACTTAAGAAATATGTATTTACATTATAACTTAAAATATCTGAAATTTATTAGTTAATAAAATTTTCCTTTTTCTAATATTAGATAATGGTACATATATGCTAGCAATAAAATTCACTTTATTGGGGACTGCATTTTTGCAAATTGGAATCAAGGAGTATTAACAATTTGTTTGGCAAAAATTCAGGATGGTAAATAAAAGTAGCTGTGAAAATATAGTTACTTTTCCTCAATTTATTTGAATTAAAATTATACTTTTAACGCCAAGATTTTTTTTATAAAACATATTATTAAGTTGGTATACATGTAATTTCATTTTTAAAAGAAATTTCTTTGATTTTCCTAAATTTGGAAAAAGTATCCATTTCAATTTTTTTTTAAAATTATTGTATTCTAAAAAAGAAAAGGATAGAAAGTAATTAGATTTGCTTTTTCTTTATTGCCTAAAAATCTTTTAGAACTTTTTATCCTTTTTATTACTGGACTATTTCAATGTCCACGATAGAAAGGGTGTTGCACAGCTAATCAAATAGTAGATACTTGACTGGACGTTGTCATTCGGCAGGAGTTGGATGAGCTAACACGCGGGTCACATATAATTTAACTGTAGATGGGGGTCATCATTGATAAAAAAATTATTGTACGCACAGTGAGTGGCAATATTATTAGCTTAAGGTCAAAAGGCAAGAAAAGAGGTTGAAATATTGGGGGGAAGATACGATCCTCTCCGCTTTCCTCGGATGATTATTTCCTTTGCATAGGGATTCTCAACCAAGATGATCGTCATCATGTTCCGGTTGCGTTAGAAAATATCATCATTTTAATTTCTAGAGTGGTTCCACTTTCTAATGACATGTCCATTGACGGCCTCCATTGTTCTTTCTTTGTCCCCGCGGCCACTTTTTTTTTTTAATTTTTTTTAATAATTTTAAATTATTGCTTTGCTAGGAAAGCTTTTTACATGTTCTATGAAATCCACGTCCTAATTTACAATGGAAAAATGACATGGTGAGCGGGGAATACATGCTAGCTTTTTACATGTTCTTTTAAATCAGCATCCTAATTTACAACGGGAAAATGAGATGGAGAGCGGGGGACATATGCCTAGTAATATCACTCACAATTGTATTAAGATTTTTTTTTTTCATAGATACAACTGTGAAAATAAAATTTACAACTATTTCAATAATAATCTACATATTATTGACATGTGGAATAGAAAAGGATACCAAAATGTGACTGAAGAAAGGAAAAAAAAAAGAGAATTTATATAATATTAATAGATGAAGATGGGTTACCATATGAAACCTTATTTTATAGGGGCTCATAGTTAAATTAATTCAAATCGTGTGATTACTCTTAAATTTGTGACTTACTCAAATCCTAATTTCCTGTATGGAATATGGCTATTGACACTACTTTTTAATTACTCCTGGTGAGTTCAGGTTTGCTTGATAGGCTCAACCTTGCTTTATTATTAATCAAACTTGTTTACATCTTTTAGCTCGATTCGATATTATCAATACATCTCCACTAATATGTGGACCAAATATTTATGATAGATGTTGAGCCTATTGAATTCTCTTGGTATGATGGCTTTTTGTAGTTTCAATTTTGGCTTTTCAAATTATGGCATTTTGAATTTCAAAAACTAGCACTTCTTTTTAGAGAAAGAGAAGACATGGGTGTCATGCATAGGAGGCTTGTGTCTTCAACTTATGCCTCTTCAAGTGGCTTGAGACTATATATATGGCTTATCCTCATTCCTTTGCGTCATTTGTTGTCTTCTTTTCCTGAAGCTATTTCTTGCAACTTCTCATTTTCTTCCTCCTTTTGTAGGCTTTTTGGCCTTTTCCTCTTCTTTTACCTTCACAACAAACACCATTTATTCTTATTTGTTAGATCTTTTTCAAGTAGGTTAGCTTTAATCTGTGTCACGATCATCAAAATGGCATAATGCCATAATGATTATGGCATCCTTAGGAATGTAAAGCTATTGGTTCCTCTCAATGAGTTTATGGTGCTTCATAACCTAGGTTTGAACTCCTTGGTGTTATATGAACACCACCTAAAATTTGGCTTGAGGTGGTCCTTTACACTCTTTAAACATAAATGTTCGAGTTCCATTAGATTGCTTTAATATAGATACAGTTGTTCTAATAATATCGAGTTTTGATATCCTTTATATTTTAAGAGGAAGATGAAATGTGATACTTACTTGTTTTAGGCATTCTCGACCATTGTGGCTATTACAACATATAATTCTAGTCACAATATGGTGCTGGAAATAAGAGGAAATTTTTCAAAGACCCATTTTCTTCCCTAAAGAGGTGGAATATCAATTTTTCCATAAGTCAAAGTCTATCTAATCGGGGATGTCCTACTACTTGGAATAAGGACCTTATCTTTTGAAAGATTGATATGATTGTCTCTCCATCTAAATGCTAATAGGTAGAAGTGCAAAGGAGTTTAGCTTAGACCTTAAGAATTTTGTGATGCAAAAGTTCTATGCCTAATCGTTTATGGTATTGAGGAGATGGCTTGGTATGTTATTGGTCAATCCTTCTTCATTATGATAAATATCTATAGGATATGTAAGAGGATGATTCATTTAATGATTACGATACCTTGTTTATGTAAGTGTTAATAGACCTAGGACCTAACATATTGATGTAACTCCATATTCATGCAATAACAAATGGTATCATTTATCCATTAGTATTTACTTTATTGAAACTATTAATGATAATTTTCTTAAAATACGTGTTATACAAGTATGAGTATAAAGGTGTTCATAATAATGAGACTCAATATTTACATATTAAGATATAGTTCTTAAACATCCTTAGTCATAGTTTCATTAAGAAAGCACCATGATATATTAGTCATAATATCATCGCGAAAGGATCTTGATATAGTAAATAGACTAGTATACATTATGTTTTTTCAATTTGGAATTGATTGATCTCAATGACCAATCATATAGAGACATGATAGATTAATATATGGATTCCTATTATTAATACAAAGGATTGGATTAACCTATAATGAGAAGTCCAATGAAGTAATTATTATTAAACCTTCTAGGTTTTAAATCTTATTTTGATTATTACAAATAAAAGATTAGTGATCTAATCTTTGTATAGTTTGTATAAGTTTATTACGTTTGATCTTGTAGGCTCCTTATTCAATATCTCAATATTGTTAAAACAAAATCATTTTAAAAAGTTCAAATGAACAAGTCTTGGAGTCAAGAAGAAGAGTTAAAGCTGACAATGACCATTGTCGATTTACAACGGGTATTGAATAAAAAATAACGAGTGTTGAATAAAATCAACAGGGGTTAAGAAAACCTAGTGAAAGTGGCTAAAACATTATGTAAGTCCTAACAATATTGGAGAAATGGACCAATGACTATTGAATATAAAAAGTTGAAGAGTAAATAATGATTGTTGAAAAAGCTTAACAAAATTGCTCAACTCTTCTATAAGTCTCAACAATGGTTGAGAAAGCTACCAACAAGCATTGAGATGAAATCAATGAGTATGGGAGAAATTTGGCGGGAATTGAAGCTCCACCTTAATGTACTCCAATTATTAGAGCAAAAGAGCTCAACAATGGTTAATATTCCACTAGGACATTGAATATCCTTAATAACTGTTGAGAATTCACACAAATAATACTAATTTAGCTAAGCTAAAGAAACTAAAGGTCATAATAGTTGAAAGGATCATAATGAGTATGAACTGTTCTTTAATAGGCATTTTACAAACTCAATGGTGGTAGACAAGAATGAAGGTATGACACTTAATAACCATTGAAGGAAGACCAATTAGGCATTGAATTCAACAACTATTAAGGTTTTGCCAATGACCATTGACAATGCTTCTAGTGGCTATATTAGCTTTCTTTTTCTCTATTCTGACTAGCTAATTTCTTTTCCACACCTATATAAGGATCAAAGCTTAAAATTCAAATATATAGAAGTTGAAAGAGCGAGATAAACATATTTCAAGTGATCTTAAAGCTTTAAAGAGTAATATTAAAAGTCTTAAAGTTCAATTGCTTGGACTAATTCTTATTCAAAAGCTTATAAAAACTATCCTTTAAAAAGAGAAGAAGATAGTTTTTGCTTCATTAGCAATAGTAAAATCTAACTCACTCAAGTAAGCTAAAGAAGTAACATTTCATTTGTGAAAGGGTTTGAGTGTGAGAATATTCCTTTCTACTTAGCTTATAATTCTTGTGTGAGGATACTCTAGGATTGGATATAAAAACATTAAATGATTTTTTTGTGAAAGGCTTGGGATAGTACCTATAAAGTATTTTGGGAAAAGGCTTGAATAGTGCCCATAAACTATTTGTTAAAGGCTCTTAGTGGTGCTTAAAAATTCACATTATGAAGGGTTTGGTGGTGCCAAACTAAATTCACTTGTGTAAAGATTTTCAATAGCACCTGAACGCTATAGTTTAATGGGAATTTATAGTGGATTTAGAGGAGAGGACATAGGCTTCATTTGAACCAAACCTTTATAAATCTCTGTGTTCTTGTGGTGATTAATTCTTTCTACTTATATTGAAAATGGTTTAAGCTTGCCATGCCTTAGTCAACCCCTTTTCTAAGGCATCTTAAAATGATAAGTGGTATTAAAGTAAGTCTTTTTATTCAAAGCTTTAGTATAAAAGTCAAAGATCAAATAGAAAGTTAAGAGGAATCACAATCAATCCATAAACCCTTATTCTTTCAAGGTAATGATTGGTTATTGGAACTACATAATGGAGATATTCCTGAATAGTAAGACCATAGACTTTTGGGACATTGTGGAAGAAGAAAGAGAAGTGCCTACCAAGCTTGTAGGAGATGTTTTATTTTCAAAGAAGAAAAATGAAAGGATAACTAAGGATAAGAAGGCAAATATAAAAAATAGAAGGGTTATACATGTCTTATTTTGTGTAATCCATAAATCTTAATATGCCAAACTATAGATGTGTATCTCTATAAAAGAGATTTGGGACACTCTTCAAACTCAACATGAAGGAACCATAAGGTGAATAAGAAGAAGAAGAAGAAAAAGATCAAAATGCATATATAAGAAAAGCTAACCCACAAGGACCTAAGAGAATTTAGGCACTTAAAAATAAATGTTCTATTTGCCTTGTAGGCGTGCGTGCAATCCAAAGTGGAGAAAGATGAGTGGTACCTTAGCAGTGGATGCTTCAAGCACATGGCATGTTTTTCACTAAACTTGAGAAGATTAAAGGTATTGGTAATATCTCTTTTCAAATGAAAAGGCAAAGATTACCAGTATAGGCAAAGTTGGTAAGGATGTGACTCTACCCATTCTTAACAAAGTTATATTAGTTAATGGTCTAAAAAATAACCTTTTAAGTCTAAGGCAATTATGTGATAAAGGTTTAAAAGTTATGTTTGAACCTTAAGCTTATTATGTGTCAAGAATGAGTGATAAAAAACTCTTGTTTATAGAAAGAAGAGTTCAAAATACCTATTCTATTATTTTAAATTCCTTATCTAACAAAGATTTCAAATGTCTTATAACTATAGTAGGTGAAAGATGGACTTGCCATAACATACTTGAATATGCAAGCATGAAATTGCTTAACAAATTAAAAAAGAAAGGCCTGGTTGAGGGACTTCCTAAGATCAGTTTTTCTAAAGATAATATTTGTAATGCATATTAAAATTGGTAAACAAGTCAAATCCCCATCATCAAGGCTAAGAACAAAGTAACCTGTATAAGGCTCACACGTGGATCTCTTTGGCCTTATAAGAATTGCTAGTTTAGGTGGCATGCATTATGCTAGTTTAGATGGCATGCATTATGCATTTGTCATTGTAGATGGCTTTGCTAGGTACACTTGGGTTATATTCCTTCCTCATAAGGACTCTTATTTCGATGCTTTTAAATCTTTTGCAAAAAAAATTCGAAACCAAAAGGATATAAAAATATCAACCATTAGAAGTATCATGATGGAGAATTTGAAAATGCAAAGTTTCAAAATTTTATGAAGAAAATGGAATTTCACATAATTTTTCAACTTCTAAAACTCCTCAATAAAATGGGATAGTTGAAAGGAAAAAAGAACACTACAAGATATGGATAAAACCATGCTCAATGAATGTAGTTTGCTAAAATACTTTTAGGTAAAAGCCATGAATTATTATGTTTTGAATAGAATGCTAGTGTGACCCATTTTGAGGAAAACCCCTTATGAGTTATAAAGCCAAAGGAAACCTAAGATTTCCTACTTTGGAGTTTTTAGTTGTAAGTGCTGCATTTTAATCACTAAAGACAACTTAGTAAGTTTGATTCCAAATCAAACGAAGGAATCTTATTAGGACATTTTACCTCGAGTAAAGGATATAGGCTTTAATAAGAGAACCCTTATTATTAAAGAGTCAATGCATGTTATGAATCTCACCAAGCTTTTTTTGAAAGGCAGAAAATATTGATGATCTTGTAAGTCCTATGGATGAGTTGAACATTAGAGAAAAGAATAAGTAGATGGGTGATAAGCAAAAGGAAGATGACCACTTAAATAAGACTCCACCTCTTACATCTCCAAGTGTGAAACAAATGGTCCAATAATTAGGGGACTGGACATACAAGAAAGATCATCCAAAAGATCTCATCATTGGTGATCCATCAAAGGGTATTGACTAGATCCTCATTTAGAAACACACATAATAATCTTACCTTTAATTCTCTCATTAAACCCAAAATCATAAATAAAACTATACAAGATGAGAATTTGGTACTTGTTATGCAAGAGGAGCTCAACCAATTTGAAAGGACAAGGTTTGGACCACAGTTCTAAGACCAAATAACCACTCCATCATTGGAACTAAGTGGGTATTTTAGAAATAAGTTGGATGAGCTTGGAGTTATATCTAACAATAAGGCTAGGTTGGTAGCCAAGGGTTATAACCAAGAGGAAGACATTTGTTATGATGAAACCTTTGCCTTTTGTTGCAAGGTTAGAAGTAATTATGGTTCTACTTAGATTTGCTACTTTCATGGACTTCAAACTTTTTCAAATGAAGGTTAAGAGTGGATTCTAAAATGAATTCATATAGAAGGAAGTTTAAATGAAACAACCTCCTAGGTTTGAAAATATGAACAACCAAATTATGTTTACAAACTCACAAAAGTCTTATATGGCTTAGAACAAGCTCCAAGAGTTTGGTATGATAGGTTGAGTAACTTTCTATTAAGGTTCTCAAGATATTTAGTAACCACTACACTTTTTTACTAAAAAAAGCAAAATGAGGATATTTTGATTGTTTAAACATATGTAAATGATATTATTTTGGTGCTACTAATGTTTGCTAGTGTGAGGATTTATCCAAAAATTATGAAAAGTAAGTTTGATGTAAGCATGATGGGAAAACTCAAATTCTTCCTTGGGTTGCAAATCAAATAAGGAAAAAGAGAGAATCTTCATTAATCAAGCCAAATATATAAAGGTATTACTTAAAGGATTTATCATGAATACAAGTAAACCATACAAGACACTAATGAGCACAAATACCGAGCTTGACATGGATAAAAATGGTAAGGTAATTGGTCAAGAAATATATAAAGGTGTGATTGGAATCCTTTTATACCTTATTGGTTATAGGCCATATTTTATGTTTATTGTGTGTTTATATTTTAGATATCAATCTAATATTAAGAAATCACACTTGCATATGATTAAACATATTCTAAAAAAAAAAAAAAAAACTTGAACGGTACATAAAACTTAGGATTATGGTATCCTAAGGGATCCTTAATCAATCTTAAAGCATATTTAAATGTTGATTTTGCTAGATGTACTTTAACTAGGAAAAACACTTAAAAAACATGTCAATTACTAGGAGAATCCTTAGTTTCTTAGAGTAGCAAAAAATAAAACTTAGTTGCTTTATCAATAGCTAAGGAATAATATATAGTAGTAAGATTATGTTGTGGACAAATCTTATGGATGAAATAACAACTTCTTAATTCTAATGTTGTTGTAAATCATGTAACAATCAAGTGTGACAACATTAGTGCAACCAATCTAACTAAAAACTCGATTCAACATTCTAAAAGCAAGCATATAGACATTAGGTGTCATTTCATAAGATATCATTTAAGAAATACTTAGTGTTGTGTTATAATTGGTTGATACTAACTATCAATTAGAAAACATTTTCACTAAAGCTTATAGTGATGAAAGAACGCAATTCATCAAAAGAGTGCTTTGATGATTAATGGTAGTACTTCGTGGAAGCATATTCTAGTACACTCCTAATTCTCACTATAAGATTGATGCTTGACTAGTTGCTATATGCTTTGGTTGATTGATTATCCAAGCTTTTCGAGTTGATAACCAAAAGTTTAGATTATGGAATGTGAAAAATTGAAATGTCTAATTTTAGTTAAGTTCATGATGTTATAATTGTGGGATTTAATTATATAAAGTCATTAGTAATCTTTCAAAAGTTTTTCAAAATATTTTTAATCCATAGAGATCTTCAATGGTTGTTAAATGGTAATGATGGTTATTAAGTGATAAAAATGGTCATTGAATGCTAGAAACAATTGTTGAATTTTCTAAAGGATCACCTAGTTATATTCTATAATGATCCATCCTACTTGTAAAATCCCAATGGTTATTAAAAGATTTGTTCAATGATTGTTACAAAGAGAACATGGCAATTTAAGCATGCTAGGTAATTTAAATAACCTAAATGTTAGATACAATGATCATTGAAGAAGATGTCACGTCTGTTGTCAAAAGTTTTAACAATCTTTTTTTACTGTATTTAAGCATCCCTTGCTCTATTTTTCAAATCATCTTCATCAAGCCTTTAAATTCTTAATGTTTTATGTTTTACCATTCTATACTCACATCTCTCAAAGCCTCTAAAATTCTTACCTAACAATCAATGGCTCTCAAATCAACTACTCTTAAGAGATATAAGTAAAAGGCTAATCATAACCTTAAACCTAATTCTAGCACTAACACTAAGGATAGATTAACCTCAAATCTAGATGTTAAAATGAAAAAGAAGCTCATGACCAAGCCTTCTTCAGCTTCACTAGCTCCTAAGAGACCAAGGACAGGTCTTGAAGGCAAGCATAAGGCTAATATTGCTGCTATTGAAATAAAGCAAAAAGCTCTAGTTATGGTTTCTCAAAGCCTTGTAATTCGACCTCACTAAATCAAGTTTCTTAATAAAATGATGAGAATTTGGTGAAGGAATCTCTAACCTGCAATATCAAACACTTTGCTTTCGTACCCAAGTATATTTGGGTCCTTAGACATTAGAATTTGAAGGATACTTGAATTTGAGGTATGCCTATATGACATAATATATTAATGAGACCACATTTCATATAATAGTGACATTATACATCAATTATGTTAGTCCTATTGTTAAATATCCTTTTATCATAAGAGTTGTGCCTCATATTATTCTTGGAAGTAGTATGCACAAAATGACGTATAAATGATGAATGTGTGTGCCTTGGTTGTATATGCCATGTTTGTATGTATTGTCTTGGTGTGTGCCTTTTGTATATATATATATATGCATGATTAGCTCTTAGAGGCATAACTCTTGAGCCTTTTATTACCTTTTTCCTTTTTTTCTTTTTTTTGGAATGAGAGGTTTTATGTGTATGTAAGCCTTTTTAGGGATAACATCTACGCTAGATGTTTAAGGATTAGAGGCTTCAATAAATGATATAGGGTAGGATGTGGAAGTTAGTGCACCATGGAAGCCAAGACGATGTCTTATTAGAGAAGGTCTATGAGATACAATTAATGTATCCAAAGTTTTTTTTCTTTTTTGTGAAATCTAGAAACAAAATTTGTTAGTTCTTCAACCTCTACTTTTAAAGTATCATTTTCTTTTCTTAGAGACTCAAATAATGAGGTTTTCAAAGATATTTATTTTAACAATTTTTAGAGATCATCATTGGATGTTCTCAAGTGAAGGCAAGATTATTTAGATTTTTTAATTCCTTCTCAAGTTTTGAATCTTTTTTAATTATAAAATTTCATTTTATAAAATATTTTCACATTTGTGAGCCAAGACTTCCATAAGTTCGTCATCATCTATTGAATACTAATGGAATCATCATCATTGCAAGAATGAGAAGTAGAACATACCTCAATATAAGAGTCTTTCAAGGCAATGAAACAAAGGTTAGCTACATCTTCTTTCTCTTTACTTAAAAAGCTATCATCCCATGTTACCATGGACCTTTGTTTTTTTCTCCTTGTCTCATTTTTTCTTCTTTTTTGATCATGGGACACTTTGATTTGATGTGATCTTTCTTGCTACATTCATAATAAGTGACTTCATTCTTCTTTTCCTTGCTTGAGTTGGAATCAGATGAGGATTTATAGAGAATCTCTTTTTTTTTTTCTTTTTCATCAACTCTTTGATGCTTTTAGAGATCATAAGAAGCCTTTTATCTTAATCATCATTTGAGCCACTTGAGATTTCTTTATCTTCTTGCACCTTGGAGATACTTTTGAGTGCATGTTCTTTCTTATCCTACTTTTCTTTCCCCCTTTCCATTTCTTGCTCCTCCTCTTTTCTAAGTGTCATCTCGTGTGTGAGGAGTTTACCAATGAGGATTTTAGCAGGGATCTTACTAATGTCTTCATTTTCTTTCTTTATGCCTGCCACCGTAGTTTTATATTTCCTCATGGAGAGAGCTTTGTGGATCTTATGGTTGATATCCACCAATTCTATATGCCTTTTAAACTTCCTCAGATTATTTATGAAGGATATAATCCTATTTATCATGCCGGTGGTACTCTCATTCAATTTCATCTTGAAGAGCTGATATGATATAACAAACAACTAGATCTTCCTAGACTTTACTTTCATAATTCCTTCATGGTAGTTTTTTAGTGTTTTCTAAATGATATGAGAACTTGGATAGTGTTCACTCTATTACATTCCTCTCCTGATAAAGAGCTTAAGAGGATTATCATAACCCTTTTATTTCTTCCATTAAACTTTTTATGACTTTTTATCCATTCTTTTCTTAATATTGGCTCTTTAATACAATCCATGACCTTGTTTGGTGGCTTCCATTCTTCTACCATAGTGTCCTTCATATATACAACATCACTGTCAAGGTAGATTTTTATTTAATACTTCTAATAAGCATAGTTATTCTTACCGAAGAAATGGTTGAGGTAGTGATGAATCCCTTCATTGATCATTTGATCTTTACTCATAACAATTAAGTTTTCAAAGTGAGACCGTACTCTAATACCACTTGTTGGACCTTTGTACACCAAAAAAAAGAGAGGGTTGAATTGATGGATGATTAAAATTTTAGATTTAAAAAAACTTAAAGAATGATAGGAAAATAAAGTGTAAAGAGAAATGGAAAAGAACACATGAGATTTATCTACTCTCCAATTCTCAATTAGGATTTTATTATCTAACAAGGAGTTTTGCAAGCTCACTCCTTAAACTTAGTATTTAGGCTCACATCTAATGTTAGAAGTATTTTTCCTAAGCTCACATCCAAACCCTTATATGTATTTTTCTCAAAGACTCACACTCAAACCTATACAAATATTTTTCTTGAGGCTCACACTCAAACCTTTGCTCACTTAAAGAATACAAAGAGTGAAACTTAAGGCTATAAGAAAGTTTACTATTGAAAGGATTGATCTTAGATGAATTAGATGCTTTTAGAGGCAATTTGGAGAGTTATTTATAGTCTACAAAAGTCAAATGAACATTACAAATGAATTAATGAAAATTCTGCTTCCAATAACTAAGAAATCTTTTTTTAATTTCCAATTGTTGGACTAGGTTAGGTAAACCTATGTCATAAGCCTTTTTTGCTCTTGACAATGGAGATTGATTAGTTCTAATGCTTTGTTTAAATATTATTTTGCAGTTTACAAAAGTTATTTTTAGTGAAAGTTGGATGAAAGTCAAAATCCCCATCTTTTAAAAGAACAACCTAATTTGCAGTGTGTATCCCCTAAATCTCGACGATGACATTGCTATAAGAATGGATGAAGCTAGGCTAAAGGAATTCGTAGATGAATTCACAGTCACGACTTAGCTGGAGGAGCCTTGGTTGAATCACAGTAGAATTCACGGTGACATTTAGGTTTGAGGTCGTGATCGCAAATTTCATAGTGACAAAGGAGGGAGCCAAAGCCACAGCCACAACACACAAAGTGTCCAAGTCAATCGTTGTAAATCAAAAATTACGAGGGTGAAGATTTGATTGCGACCGCGACTTAAGAAGTTGAAGTTTTCTTACCAAATTGAGGAATTCGTGGTCTCAATCATGCCCAAGACAAAGCCAACTTGCGACTGTGACTTTTAAGTAGTAGGTTAAGTATAGCGGCTATATTTCTTGGACAACTAATGGATGAAGGACGCGTGGACCAACTGTTAGACACAAAATTAGGTTCTTTGCAGTGATTTTCAGCTCCTTAGTGTAAATTGAAAATTCACGACTGTGAAATAAGACTAGCGACCACAACTTCCACCTGACAAACATTTAATATAAAATCTGCGCAACACAACTTAGAGATTTAGGGATAGTTTTTGAGCAACAACTCTTTGATAGATGTGGGCTATATATACTCCACCAAACTGATGTAAATGCAAGAGAATTAAATTAATTGTAACGAAACTCTTACCAATTTGCTACTCATTCTTTTACTCTTTTTTATATGTTGTTGATTGTTTGGTGTGAGCAATAAACACCTTTGTAACAAGGTTGAGACTTAGCCTAAATTCTAAAACTCTTGTAAGAGGTTTAAGTGTGAGCCTATCCAAAACACTTATGAGAGGTTTTTGTGTAAGCCTAGAAATAGAAGGTTATAAGTGTAACATCCTCAACCTAAATCATATGCATTTTAATTTTATTATATTTGAAAATATGCACTGGAAAAATGATTTTTTTAGACATTTGATTTGTAGAAGCATGACAATGACACTTGCGCCGTTATATTTGGGACACTTGAACATATATGTAGTGTTTGTATAGTTGCATGGCCAATTGTCTTATGTTGTGTGCATGTTATAACATAATAAATAATGGTGTTGTAAAGCTTATTTAAGAGTATAAGGAGCATTTAGGGATTAAAAGATGGATGAAGGTGCTTAAGGAGTGAAAAAGAGGGACTAAAAGAGGAAAGTGAACTTCCAACCAATAGGAAATAAAACACCATGATTTTATCTGCTATAATATGACATTTAGGGTCAAATTTTAAGGAAAAACCATGAGGTATTGCAGAAAGAAAGAGAGAGAGAGAGAGAGAGAGAACTAAGGAAGAAAGAAAGGAAAGAAGAAGAAGAAGAAGAAAAAGAAGAAGAAGAAAAGAGGGAGAAGAGTGAGCTGCCTATGGTTTTCTAATTTTGAGACAATAGGTAAGTTAATTTATCTTCTTCTCAACTAAAATTAACCTCTCATGACATGTTAATCATGCATGGTTAGTGAGAATTATGGTGTAATTGAGGTACAACTCTTGGATGAAAGTTGTAATCCAAGAGAACAAGAGCTGATTCTGTTAGTTTTGCTATTAGAGCAGAATTTTATACCCATGATTTCAAAACCCTAGAAGAGGAATTAGGGAAAGTGAAAAATATGAAAGTTGTAGCTTTATGTCTCTAAACACTTTTGCTTGATTTTGTGTGTGTGAGGAGATATGGCTTCGTCAGTAGGGATGGGTCAAATCCAAACCGAGATGATCTCAGTCTTCTATTTTCTTATATTTTGATGGCCTTATATTCTAATTTTGACAAAGTCCAAAACATAAAACTTGTAGATTTATATCCCCCTTAAATACTTGTAAATCAGTTTTGATTAATTTTCTATGTGGAAAGAGATATGGCTCATTGATTGGTATAGACCCTATGCTGGGATGAAACCTCACATTTCTTTTAATTCGATTTTCCAAGAATTTGATGGCCATAGATTCAGAATTTGATGATGGTCCAAACTTGAAAGTTGTATATTTGTGTCTGATATACATGCCTGTGAAATAATTTTGCCAAATACAACATGATTGTTGAGATATTGTCCCTTCATCATGACTTGTTGTCAACATGTTACAAACCTGCTCACCCTGAGATTTGGTCCTTTGTTTTGGTGACTTTATAAACTGAATTAGACAATGAATAAAAAATGAAAAATGTTCCTTTATATGTTTTGTAATGGGTGGTAGATTATTATCACAACTAGATTGGTACAATTTGAGATACACCTAAGAATGTAAGACCTACTCAGATTGAGATGACATTGCAATAAGACAAAATTCAAAATTTCACCACATTTTCTATGTGTTTGATATTGACTTGAAATTTGAATTTTTTGTATCATTATATGTCCCTTTTATTTTAAAAAAAGAATCAATTAATTTGGATGAGTACATCTGGAGTTATTGCTATGAGAGTATAGCAAGTTCAGGCTGCCATATAAGGAAAATATGCATAAATGCTAGGTCCACTTGCATGAATCATGCCATAGTTGCATAACAAGATGAAAATCTTACTTTATCATCATGAATTGATTTAGTGTATTGAAATAGGTCCTCGAGGCATTGAGGATAATAGTGAGAATATGTCGGGACCATCTACGGCTAAATAATTGAAGGAGGAGGTAAGTAAATAGCTAATGGTACTATATGTATTATTGGTTAAATACCATGAACTTGTACTCAATGGAATGAAATGTTGTTTAATGTGATGATATTGTGGAATACATAGATGAAAGATTGTTATACTCTCAATTTATTTATTTTCATGAGATGTTGATAGGATTTCATAGCCTGTGTGGTGATAATATTTGATAGCCTGTGGCGATAACATTTGATAGCTTGTGTGGCGATGACATTTGATAGCCTGTGTGGCGATAATATTTGATAGCCTGTGTGGCAATAATATATTACAGCTTGTGTGACAATAATATTCAACAGCTTGTGTGGAAATAATATTTAACAGCATGTGTGACAATAATATTCAACAGCCTGTGTGACAATAATATATTACAGCCTGTGTGGCAATAATATTCAACAGCCTGTGTGACAATAATATTCAACAACCTGTGTGGCAATAATATATTACAGCCTGTGTGGCAATGATATCTACAGCCTGTGTGGCAATAATATATTACAGCTTGTGTGACAATGATATCTACAACATGTATGACAATAATATTCAATAGCCTATGTGTCAATAATATATAACAACGTATGTGGTAATAATATTTATAACATGTGTGGCAACAAAAAATGGAAGCCTTTGTGGCAGTGATATCTATAGCCTATGTGGCAACATTTTATGACAGCCTGTGTAACAATAACCTTTTGTTGGATTAGGATGGTTAATCCTAAGTCTACAATCTCTTTTGATCTTGACAAAGAAGATTGATCATCACTAATATTTCAAATAAGTGTTGATTTTGCAGAAATAAATAAATCTCTTAAGAAGAAATGAAAGGAGTTGATAAACTCCAAAGTGACATGTAAATCATGACCACAATCTAGGATTCGCAACCGCGACTTATGTTAAGGCATGTTGAAATTCAAGCAGACAAAATTGCGGAGCCATTCTCCATCGTGACCTATGGAAAAGAAGAAGCCCAAATTGTGACATACGAATTCACGGTGAATATCACGCTCTAGTTGTGACTGCGAATTTCAAAGTAACTGAAGAGGGAAGAAAATCCACAACCACAGCTTGACAAGTGTCACAGAAGATTGTTGGAAGTCAAATTTAGCGGAGGCATCTTGCTGGTAGCGACCGCCAATCCTGAGGAAGAAAGATGACCACTTTGACAGACGGATTTGCGTCCTCTGTCGTGTCCTGTACAAGAAAACTTGCTACCGGAACTTCTAAAAGTAGATAAAAGACAACGACTATATTTTCCTGGTAAACTAATAAGAAACTGCCATGTGGACTAGCCGTTAGACACAAATGGGGTTTTCCCTTAAAGAATTTGGATTTTGCGACTGCGAAATGGCAGTAGTGATCGTGATTTTGTCTTGATAAGCATTTAATGTAGAATCTGTCTAGCATGTCTCAAAGATTTGATGAGCTATGGTTTGCAACGTCTCTTTGGTGAAGTTTGGCTATAAATACACCACCAAACAACCATGAATAAGGTTGCTAAGGAATTTATTACAAGTGATTAAAAGCTCTCAATCTTTGCTACTCATTTTCTTCATTTTCTTTATGAAATTGTAATTGTTAGGT